>JAZHYW010041933.1:0-223151 GCA_037355805.1 Ixodes ricinus | reverse complement strand
GAACCCAGGATCCCCGGGTTCTGCACCACGAGCTTTCGCTCCTCGTGCTTCGAGCTGGTGCGCTCTAGCCCATTCGGCCACCGAATCCCCTCCTTGATGACGTAGCGTGGGGGTCACAGTGTCCCCCAGTGAGATATTTGAATGTGGCTCATAGACTGATCCCGAGCACTGCGTGAGCACTCGATTTGGGTTTGTGATAATCAATAGCCCCACAAGCATTCGGGTAGTGGCTAGTGTCCAATCGTGGCACTGGCGACAATAGCCGAACTTTAACAATGTCTGGAACTCAGCGCGTGTCCTGTGCCTTGCCAACCTCAGCGCGTGGTTATGATCAACATTTGCGGTATATTTAATAGGCTCCAGATCACGTGGCCGCTTGTTCTGGCTGCGAGTTCAGGGGGTGAACGCTGTTCGTTTTGATGCTAAAGCATCGTTGTCTGTAGCAGCGATAAGCGGCACCTAATTTCCCATTGGCTGCGAGAAACGGCACCTAAATTCCGTCTCTAGCAGCGAAAAACGGCACCTAAATTCTCCTGAGCGAAACGGGACCTAAATTACCATTGCCTGCGACGCGTCATGTGATTCCATAGCAACGGCGTCATCGTTGATAAGGAGCCAGCCGAACTGCTGGCGACGCAGCGGGAGAGGGGGGGGGGGAACCGGGTTTGCGTTGGCCTGACGTTAGGCCCAACGTTAGGCCCAACGTTAGGCCCATCGTTCGGCCCAACGTTAGGCCTAACGTTACGCTTCGAGCAACGTTACTACCCTGTGTCCCAAATGGCGGCCAGGCTCGTTAAATCCTCCGCGAAAATCGGTTTCTTAACCTATCGCGTTCCTATTTTGTACAGCGTTGGCCACAGGTGGTGCATTTTTTTTATAAAATTCGCAAAGGGCGAACTTATTTGAGGGAAAAGTAAAAAGAGAAAGGCTGAGCTTCTATGGAAACGCAGCGAAGCCACCGGTCTTCAAACCAAAGGGCGCCCTATGGTTTGAAGCAGCAGTCACCAGCGAGCCAGTGATGCTTTCGCATTCACAACTTATAAGAAGTGCTAAAATCCTCGGAATTTTTTTTGTTAATTTTTTTCTGCGACGTTTATTGCGTGAGAAGGAAAACGAACGCGTGTTTCATTGGTCAGAGACGTCAGGGATACGTTCTAAACGGTATTCGCGCAAAGTACACAAATTGTTGCACCACCGCTTTAATGGATGTTACGATTGTATCGCTCTTTGTAGATCTTCGAGCCAGATGCTAACACTTTGTGGTTTTTGTATAATTTCTTCTTGATTTTACTTGATACTTTTGAATGATTTAGTAGGAGGCAATCATACTCAAGCGAGAATCGATGATTCTTTTTAGCAAAGATACATTCGAATACGACACGACTCTAGGGCATGATTAAAACTCGATTATCAATTTATAAATTACGGGACAGGCTGCCTCGCAGACTCTCATCAGCAAAAGACAAATTTCCACGATTTCACTCGCACATACACTAGAAAAAAGTAAATACGGTTCCTTCGACCTCTGCTATCTATCGCACCATAACAAAAAAAAAAAGACTTTTTTTTTGCGCACCACTTTATTGGTTTTAGATGAGCACTGCAAACCTCAGAAGAAACTTGCGCTTTTAAAAAACAATAAAACAAACCAAACAAAAACTGTATTTTTAAAAGAGCGCAACAGCGGTGGCCGGCGCATATGCGAGCCTGCGGTCGAGAGTCTCTCCGTTATGAATCGCCGTGCCACGGCCAAACGTGTGCGAAGCAGTGCGAGAAATGGAATCGCTATGCTAATGCACTCCTCCTCTTCGCCACCGCCGCTCAATGCCCTACGGCTCGTGATTAGCTTCTTTTTCTTTCTTTTCTTGCTCTTTTATTTTGTTTTTCTTCCGGCGCTTAAACGTTACGCGCTCGCTTTCATATCCGGCCCCAGCCCCATCACGTATCTTCCAGAAGCGGCGAATGGCGCCGCACTCAACTTTGCGCCGAAAAACTGCTTTCTGAAAATTTCAATAACGAGCCGCCGCACTCCTTAAGCACTCTTTCTATTTTCATTTTATTTCCCGTCTCTACTAAAGTGTTTATTTGAGTGCGTCTGCTCCGTGCGCAGTTTCCGAAAACTCTTCTCACAACCTCCACCAAATAAAGAAGTACAGTTCGGAGGAGTGGGTTGTGTGTTGGCCGACCGAGATAGCAGACGCATCAGACAACCCCCAGTTCGGAGTGAAAAATGCCGATCGTTTGGTTGGAAACTTGTTGCCTACGGGCGCGTGCTTATAAAACACCGAAGGACTATATAACAGGGCCCTCACCGATGACTGTCGATTCCAAGGAACCGTTTTCTCTTTTCTACGGGTTTCGGTCACTTGAGGGTCTGAATTTTTGGCGCACTTACTTAATAAGCTTCGGCGCAGGGTGCAGTATAGTACCATTTTAGTAACAAAGGATAAGGGTGTGTACCGTCCATACGCCGTTTACAAACAGGCTCGCGTACATGTGTCAGATTCGTGTGAGATGAAGCGTCTGCTATCACTCAGTGCCGACAGCAGCGCCACCTAACTGGCCTGACGTCAGAGAGCAGGTGGCGCCGTTGAGCACACCTGGTGGCCAAAAAGGGCAGCTTCGAGCAGTAATACTCCCACCGGTATGCTGAACCCGAGCGTGTGTCAAGGATCGGCAGGGCACTCGGAAGCCCGAGGTCGTGTCCACTGAATACGATTGGGTGTGTCTCAGAGTCGCGAGAATTCCGCGCCAGACAGCGCTACCTGTCCGTTCAAACCCGAGTGAACAGCGCAACGTCGCTAAGCGAATGGACAACGGCGCGCGAGCTTCAGCGGTGACCTGCGGCGTCCGAGCGGGCGCCAAAAGAACAGGTGTTGGAAGAGGAGGGGAGAGGGGTCCCCGACATTTGAGGCCGCGGGCAAGCCTGGCCACCACACCAACGACGCCGTCGGAATAATGAAGCCAAATGTACCCCCCCACCTCTCCACAGAAAGCTGTCCTGAGGGACCGATCGTTTTTATTTTTATTCTATTTTTTTTTCGTCGCCTCTCCCCTCTCTTTTTCCAGCTCCCTTCCTCACCCACCATCTGTCGCGTGGACTGCTCGTGGCAACGCGATCGCTTCCTCTTCCACTCTTTGCGTTACTTATTTTACACAAATGTCTCAACTTTTTTTCTGGTTGTTGTTCATTTTATTACCCGCCGAAGTTCCTCGTTTCAAACTTCAAAGCAACAGAAAAAAAATGGTAAAAGTAGTTTTGCGATTCCGCCGATTTCTTTTTCGTTTGCCGGGAGCTCGCATTTCCATCTATAACGAGGCGGCGGTGCTGACTTCACTGCGCATCATTGAATCGGAACTTGTGGTCGCGTGTGGCGGCACCAATTATGACTGCACGAGAAGCCAAAATGTCAAGCTTAAAACACATTAAAAACAACAACCAAAAAAATTTTTTAAGTAAAAAGACTGACATTTTTTAGGAAAGGCTCGCGCCATGCGTTCTCGGCCTCTCTTGCGTATGAATATGCGGTCGGACCACCGAAGAAAACCTGGTCGGACTGTACGGAGTAGGGTTCATTCATTTTCCTCATGGGCGGCAAAGTAATACACCAACGCACGGTCCTGACGCCACGCCGCTTCGATGGAGCTGCTGTACGCGCACACACACACACACTTCTTTAATCAGGTTCTTATTTTTTTCTGGTTCCCAAAATATCAAACAATAAAAATAAAACGAACCTGGGTCAGGGGCGGCGGAAATCCCAACCCCGAAAGCGGAAACCAGCAACAAAAGACGAAAGCGCCCGAGGCGAACCCGCCAACAAATATAACCAAAGTCCCCACTTCCGTACCCGCACTTTTTTTCACCGCCGCGGTGCACCACGCGACCCCCACGAGCCGTACACGTGACCCACGTCACAACCCCGACTCCAAAGTAGATGACGACCAATCCCTTTTCCTTGAGAGGAGAGGCATGACGCCGACAATCGCGACGAACCCCCTCCCCCCCCCCCCTGTGCACAGAAAACCCCGCAAAGAGGCGCGGCTCGCACAGAAATCATGCGCCAGGTAAGCTTTCCAGCAGCAGCCGCCGACCCTTTTAAAAAGCCTCAGGTGCACGGGCGCGCACGAACCACGTAGTACACGCCACAGGCCGCACATCTGCCGTCGTGGATCGTCGGCACGAGCGCACCACGCGCGCGGCAGTACCACTGCACGCATCGACACTCCCTCGCCCATCTTGAGATGCCGCGAGCGCCGCGAGCCAGCTTCGCGAAAAAAGCGATCGACCCTTCGGTGCATGCTCATTTTTGCCTTTCTTTTTCGTTCTTCGGGTTGTTTACGGCATGCTCGTAGAAGGTCGACAACAGCAGGTGAAAAGACCGAGAAAAACTAGTTTCTAGCCCGATCATCTTGAGTTCAGCCTACCAGTTTTTGTTGTCACTTTTTTAATTTCAGTTAACTGTTTTTTTTGTGTGTGTGTTTTTGTGAGGAGAGACGAGCAACAGCAGCTGCAGGTCGGTCCCTGAATCGTCCTCCTGCCCCTGACGTCTTCTGTGGCGCACACGCCGAACATCGCACGAAGAAGGTTTTCCAACTTGGCCCTCTCCCCCGGCCACTCCTCTCAGTGTAGGTTTCGTTATCCTCCTCCTCCTCTACCCAGTGAGCTTTCTTTCGTCGTGCATCGACAACAAAACAACAAAAATGCAGACACACGGCGAAGCAGAGGTGCCTCCTTTGAGCCGCTCCAGTCCGAACTAAAGCGTCTTCGGAGTTCTCCCCTCCCGTTTAAAGGTCTGGCACGACCCGCACCCGGCGCACAGCTGCCGTTGGGAGGCTTCGCAATTCAACGGTGGCAGGTCTGCGTGTGCTAGGCCTAGCAGGGGCCCCCGACTACCGTGCTGCCCCTCTACCCGACGTACGTGCGGCGGGCGACTGACCCGAGCTCCCGCGACCATCACCAAACAAAGATAAAAAAAAAAAAAAAAAATAATGGAGGAGTGGGCGGAGAGGCCGCAATTCCTCCCGGCGGTGGAGGCGGACTTGGAGGACTACAAAACAGGCATCGGGTCGTGCGCGTGGCTCGGGAAGAGGCGATGTGCGGTTATTTATTATTTATTCATTTAGCTATTTCCGGCAGGGGACGACCGGGCTTGGCTCTTGGCTCCGACTATTTGCTGTTTTGGATTGGCTCGCGGTCGGCGAGCAGTCGGTCTGTTCGATCGGAGTGGACGTTCGCTTCGAGCGACTCCACGGGGCTCGAGCGTCATGTGGAATTCCATTCGTGGATCTGGAGCGATCTAAAAGTCCCTACTCGCGCCTTCGGTGCGGGGATCAGAGCGCTCGCTTGCACGCCCAAGAAGATATCAACAAAAAATGTGCTCCGAAGCAACTCCGTATCCAGCGAATGCATAGACCTTGGTGTAGTCCATTTACGGAGTCTTTAAAATGTGCTCGAAACAGCTCCAAATCCAGCGAACGCATAGACCTCGGTGTAGTCCATTTAGGGGAGTCTTCGATTTCACGTTAAGCTAATATAGTGTTTTATTTTCTTCTTTTAAGTATGCGGCAAAAGCAGTGAAACACTCCATCAAAAACTAATGCTTCTATTGAAAAAAAAAGTCCATCGAATGAAGACGGAGCCAAGAAATAAGGGAGGGTTTGTGAAGTTCCATACTCAGCTTCGCCTCCATGGCGCCGGCATAATTCAATTCTATACTTCCATAAAGCCAGAAAATTGGATTAGAATTACTCCGGCTGCAATACCCCAAGCCGCACTCCCCCTCCGTCTGTTTTTTTTTTTCTTTTTGTCTTAGATTTTATTTTATAGAAGTGAGAGGTTTGTGGCTATGCTCTTGCGCCGAATAATGATAATCATGCTGATCAATAACGATGCCTCAAGCATATCTATGCTCGAAATATGTCTGCATACATTTCTTTTTATGACCAATGTGTTAGGATTGGCATACAAGGAAGTTACATATGCCTCAGACATCATCTGCAGACTGTCTTTTTGTACGACGTATTATCAGTGTGAGCGCGACTTAGAGATGGTTTATATATGCTGTTTTCTATACGCGACATATAGGAGGCGTGGAGCCGAGCCTGCGAAATAGCCGCCTCGATGAAGTTATAGTCAAAACTCAGGTGCGTGGTTCCTTCCGCAACACCATCTTTCCACTTCTGGTCACAACCTCGATATCACTCGCAAGACCCTCATAAACTCGATCGAATCGCGATGAAAGGACCGAATAAGAACGACATAGCTCCTCTTCTCCCGGAACGAACTCCCACAAAACGACACCAGCAATCGATGTCAATCCCCCTCCCCTCTCCTTCCCATTTTCCCCGTCCCACTCCTTTCAGCTATTGTTCGGCACAACCTCTCCACTCGTGCGCGGCCCAGCAAAAGCCGACGACTCGTCGTGCAGTGCGAGACGCCAGCAAGCTTCTCATTTGAATAGAGAGCAAGATGTGTAAAACCATCGTGAAAAAAAAAAAAAAAGAAGGAAACAATAAAATAATATTAAACCACGCGTCGTTCCGACGTGGTAATGCATGCACGGTAAACAGGCGCTTCAAAATTCGATTTCCAACATATCCCCCCAGCTCGTGGGGACGGACGGCGGCGGCGACCAGGAGTCGTCCTCGTTCGACACCGCACGCGCTCTCGTCGTCGGGTAATTCTTCTTCGCAGCCAAGGACGCCCTGTCACATTAAAATGCAAATGAGGACGGGCTCCCCGCTGTGCACGGTCCGATAATGAAACGGCACCGCCGAGGCGACGACACCGAGCACGTAACGCGTGCGCGTATACGTTCGGGCGGCGTGTCGGCGGCGGGACTGGCGCGGTTGATAAGCGCCGAGGCGTTTTCGCCATCAGCTCAGTCATGCTCGAGCCGGGACGAGCGAGCGAAAGCGTCGATCTTGAAGACGATTCCGAGTAAATCAAATTTCATTTGGTGAAATGTGAGGGGATCGGAATGGCTTCGTCGAATAGTCTCTGCTTCTGGTCCGCGTGGTGTGTAAAGGAAGCTACAGCACGATCTTAAAGGAGCCATGAAACGATATTTCTGCTTTCGCTAAATACTACTTGAACCACTTCCCAACGTTAATAACTAAAAAAAAAAAAAAATCTTGTACTTTTTTTTTTAGGTTACGGCATTTGTTATAAGATTTGAGAAATATGACCATCGTTCGTCCCCTCAAATCGGAGCCAGAACAATAGGCCACGTGGCCTGGTGCCTATCCTATGCTGCCAACTGGTGCCACTAAATAAGCTACGCTTGAGAGTAACGACACTCACCGATATTGTGGCTTAAAATCACGGTTGCCAGTTATCCGAAGCTTTATCTGAAATCACAGAAAACGCTTTTCCGTCCTCCACAAATGTTTAAACGGTTCGCGATAGAGCAAAGCAATATTATATGAGAACCGAATCTAATGCTGAGGAAGTCGCACTTTTGAATCATGACGATCGGCAGCTGCGTCTGCTCTGCACAAGCACCAAAATGGCGGCGCCTACAACAATGTCGGGGAACAGAGTGCTCATGCTCTAAGCGCGGCTCATTTAGTGGCTCTACTGCCAACGTTAATCATGGTCACGCGCTGGGGTTGGCAAAGTAGAAAACGCGGGCTCCACGCATTGTTAGGGTTCGGCCATTCTCATGCTTGCAGTGGTAGGACACGAGCCACGCTACCCGGGTGTCCGACGAGTCATTGATTGTTACGAGCCGAAGTCGAGTGCTCACGCAGTTCTCGTGTCCTATTCATGAGCCACTCTCGACTGTCGTCAGGCAGGTGGTCTCGATCCCACAATTACGTCATTGAGCTTTGGGAAGGCAAGGCTGACAGAAAGACAGAAATAGTCCCTTTTTATCCCCGCAATTTCACCGCGACAAAGAAGCTTCCGATTCAGTGGCGGTGTGGGCGAGTATACTTGGGCCAGACGAGTACGCCTATGCAAATTCGTGAATATTCCAACCCGATATCGTTTCATGACCCCTTTAAAACGATCGTAATAATGACTCGAAACTTGGATGCGTTTTGCAGAACGGCTCCATTTATTATAGTAGACCCCTTTCAGAGCTGTTTATACTGAGAGCGTTTGGCCAATGGGCGGAGCTTGTTCCCCGCTAGAACCAGCGGATTTCGCAATAACACAAAATGGCGCTACTTCTTTATCTTTTTTATTCCTGAGAAATCGTTTAGAGTTCCTATAAGTCAGAGACTAAAAAGGGCGAACGGAAGTAGTCATCCCCCGGTTGTCAGACTACGCTGCTGTGGTTGCCAAGCTGTCAAAATCTCATTAAGAAGGCCAAACTCTCTCAGTATAAACGGCTCTGACCCCTTTCAAGAGTGCGCGCCATCTAGCTGCTGATGCGCCAGTTATTCGAGTTGGCCATTATTTTGGAACGTACTTTGAGCCTGTATTGAACACGAGGTAAGTCAGCTCAGCTCGCGTTGAAAACCAGCGATACGTCAGCGTTCGGTGAGGTCTCCTGTCCAATCACAGACTTCGTGCCCCAGGATGGATGGGTGGATGCTAACGGCTGTACCCTTTATAACGGGCGGTAGCTGTGCCCCCTAGCCTATAAATTAAAACCCAAAAGTATGAATTTTTCCCCTTCGCCAATTAGCTTACCCTCTGCAATTCTGTAGCTATCACCAAAATGACCTTTAGGGGACTGGGAAAAAAAAAAAAAAGAACAACTACCCCCACTTGCCATTTTCCCGAGGGAGTCGCCAATTTTTCCCGGTCAAACCTAGTCGGTGATGCCCCGAAACCGGGCCCACTGGGAGACGGGGTTGAGACTTTGGGCCGGAGTCACGCGGGAGGAGTCACAATTTTCCTCTGTCCCGCCTGTCTCCAGCTGTGTTAATTAGTTGTACGGCATTCAATTCTTCTTAGATAATTTTCACCAGTCTTCCAATCAGTTTTTCTTTTAATTAAAATGCACTTATCATCCATTCTTCCATTCTCGTCTGCCAACCCTAGCGCTTCGCCTAAATCCGTCGCCCCCTCCGGAAGTGTGGGAGCAAGCCCTGTGTACCTCAATACCACATGTTTCATTTTCTCGCTTTCCTCTTGGCATACGGCACACCGCGTATTCATTTCCCTATCCTTTGTCATATATGTCCTAGTCCTCAATACGCTTGTTCTAGCCTCAAATAACTACGAGCACTCCCATCAATTGTCATACCAATGTTGCTTCCTAATTTCCTGTTTTCGTTCCCTATACATAGCTAAAGCTGACTTTACCCGCATTCCTTCTTTCCACATTTTTCTCTCAGCTTCTATTACTTCCTTTTCCACAAAGGTGGTTTGCTCTGCCCGAGCACTTAACTGATAACATTTGAATTTCAGTTTTCGAGTTCGGTTTGTTCATTTCGTGTTCAGACTTTTCATATACTATTGATGCTTAAATACTTTTCTTGCCCATCGTGTATCCTCCATAGTGTCTAGCCTTTGTTCAAATTTCAACTTACTAACTGCCTCTCTAACCTCGAAAGATACCCGCGATGTGAAACCAAGAATAGCATCTCTTTCTAGCCATACTAATTGCAAATTCTGCCCAAATTGACGGAATCCAAAACCCAGGCGGGTAACCCTCTGACATTTTTAGACGAGACGACTCGAGAAGGTTCGTGCTCGCCACGCGTAGGTTTCCGACGAGGTTGTCGCACGTGCAGAGCAACTAAGGTTCCGTCGATGCATTGCGGTTTGTCTGTTGAGACAGACAGGTCGGTCTGCCGAGACAGCCTCGGCCAATTCTTTTCGAAAATCATTCGTTTTCAACGAAGCCGAATCTCTTCAAAATATAATGATCGATCGATCTAAGTTCATCTAAATTGCAAAACTCAGCGTTGACCTCAAGCGTGAGATTGAACGCGTGCAAGTCCTTAGCTACAGTTTCCTGGGGCATGTAGCGATTCTCTTGTGTCCCCAGTACAACTCGAGAGAAAAGCATCCATACCGACGACATAAAACGCGGACAATGCTATAGGCGGCTTTTGAAGACTGCTTCAATTGCATGAGCTGGCACGCTAAATCAGCGCCTGGCGCCCAGTGAACGTAGATCGGAGCGACAAGTGATTAATAGATCTCTCATCCAGTACCTCGTGGTAATATTTCCCGACCCCGACGGAGAACTAAGATCCAGTTGAATCACACGTGAGTGCAACTCGTGTGACGCTACGCGCACTGAGTAGTGAAACGTCTGCAGTCCCATGGATCTGACAAACCTCGTTCATAAAGACAAAAACATAAAACACAAAAGCGATACCTGGGACGAGTCTCTCTGCATTGAAACAACCCAAATACGAACTGAAATACTTTAGTGCATGTATGCGTATGCTCATGCACTTCCTAGTTCGTTGTGGTGACTTTTTTTATGTATACATATGCTCACTCCCTTGAGCCACAGTCTGATCATACATTATACAATGGACACGGTGTTCGATGCAGCAATTTTTACCGAACAATCTGCAGCCACGCTCTAATCATGTTCGAAGCAAGTTTGCGTCATACATGTCTGGAGTCAATTTTTGGTTGACACAGCCCAGGCCGTATTCAAAGATTTACTAGATCTAAACCTGGGGTAAAGGTTCTGCATACCTTTGCGTTCGAAATCCTACCCGCGTCCAGCGTCCCTCCAATAGACTACTTTTAAAAATCCCTGCATGCAACACTGCGCGCGTTGCATTGTGGGACCTTTTCGACCACGGAGAGGAGCGGCATGGTTTCGATTTCGATTGCCTCGTCGACGAAGTAGTGCATCTCAGGACTCGATTAAAATAAAGTCGGCACTCTCTTGCCTTGCACCCATTCATCTTCGTGTGAGCCCCCGTTGAGCCAAAGAACTCCAGCGGCCGAAAGGACTTGTTAAGACTTGGCGAGGGGTGGGAGTAAGGCGTGCCGCGCCCGTATCTTTCTGGCGGCCTGGCGACCATTCCAGAGTGCATCATGACTTTCCCGGGTCAAGGATCATTTAAGGAGCCTAGGGCATTGCGACCATGGAACAGGGCAGTGCCTCCTACATAAGTTGCCTGTCGGCTTCTCTCCACGAAATGTGCAGGCTCGATGCTTCGCCTTACAACATGCACGAGCGCTTAGGTAGAGCCGCCAAGCGGTAGTTTGTTTAGATTAATTTTTCTAGCATGTAGTATTTGCATTGTCACTGAAAATATAACATAGAGTTTTTTTTTTAACAACATGTGGAAAACTTTTTTTGGAAGTGACCACCTTGATTTAAAAAAAAAAAGTTTCGATGAGACAAAATACTGAAACCATGGCCTCCGAGATCCCGAAGAGCGCGCGGGCTTCGGGATCTCGGAGGCCATGCTGAAACCAACGAAAGCAAAGCAAGCACGGCCAGGCGGCACTTGTGGAGCGCGAACCCGGCGAACGCTTGGTCGTCTGCTTCGGCGGCAGTTTTGGGGCTTTCGCGGCTACCGTGAATCGCGCGCACAATAGTTGGCACGCATTCGTTTGCGTGTGAATGATAAGGAATAAATATTTCACCGAAAACCGTGAGTTGATATTAGGGGCGGATACCAGCTCACGCCATCCGCCCCAAACCCTAACCCTAAATCCGAACCTGACTGGTATAGGGCTTTAGACTGTCGGTCAAGGACGTCTAAATACCTTGCTGTGTGTCGGTGCATGACCATGGAGGCTCCTGCGGAGGAGATGGTTGGCTTCACTACACGACATGTTTGTGCTGGACGCCTAGGTGGCTACACCACACGGACCACGCGTACTATTTGCCCTCTCTTTTCCAATTGCCACTGTTCGGAGCCGACAGGCATTGGGCAACCATATCGGAGGCGCTGAGCAGGATGATCGGCCCAGTACAATTCTGGTTCTTCCTTTTTTTTACCCGCGCACAAACCTTGGTACGTCGGGAGCCCCCCAAGAAACGTGCCCCAGCATCCTATCCGTATTAATATACAACCCCATAAATCTACGAAAAGTCCCATATTCGAAAATGCGTGCAGTGTATTTGGTCGTGACGAGATAAGCCCAAGACGATTTTAACGGCGCTATGAGGATCGCTTCGATTTCGCGAGAGTCTATTGTGTTGTCTCGTGACACGATCCGCCCGAGTAACTCGGATCCATTCGAGTAAGATCGTCACAATTTGACAGGACCCTAGCACAAGGAAGGAACACGCTTGTCTGCAGACCGTCTATGCGGAGCGCAAGCTTCGTCTGTTTTTTTTTTTTGCAGGGATTGTGGTGACGTTAGAACGCGGAGCTCTGATTGTCTCTGACCAAAATTATTAGATTAGATGAGTTACGGAACTACTGAACTACTAGCAGTACCCCGTCTCACTCACTCACGACTCGCCTCCCGTCGTTCGACGCACCGGACGGCTGCTTTGGTATCTGCAGTATATTCTATGGGATATGTATGTTTCGAAGCGCAGCGTCTAGATGGCGCTTCTCCGTACTCTACGGAACACACAATTTGTAAACGAAAATCTAGATGGCGCTTCGAACGACGGTAGGCGGACTGAAGTGAGTTAGGGGTACCGCCCTCCGCGGGGAGTTCCACAACTGAGCTAATCTTGTAACGTTAGCCCTGATTGAAGGATAGGGGAAGACCACAAAGCAAACTGACTCAATGTCTACCCTCTATCCTTCCAGTCGAAGCCGATCAAAGTTCGGCATTCTCACGTCACCACAGCCCTTGCAATAGAAGCAGACGAACTTGTGCTCCGCCTTGTACGACGTATTAGCGGCGCGACCGCGGCTTCCTGCATGCCCAGTCGGGACCCCACAAGAGGTGAATGATGATGATGATGATGATGATGATGATGATGATAGTTAAATGCGAACAAAAGGCGTTTTGCTTCCAAGGAAAAGAGTCAAGTTAACGTCCTCGAAACTGCTTTTGAAGTGTTCCCGCGTTCAACCACCGTCAGCCCCCTGCGAGCAGTTTCTCGATAGACTTTGGCGAAGCCTTCCTCCGTTACTCGGCGGGAACCGCCATCTGGCGGGATCGATAACGGCGTAGCACCCCGCCTCTGCCCGCCGTCTAATAGGGCTTTAACCTCGCCCGGCGAGCGCACGCTAATGCCGCCACCGGCGCATCTATCGCTGCTCAAGTCGGCGGCACCGGCGGCACTTTGTTATCTGACCTCGCCTTCATCAATGTTGCTATTCCTATTATTCGGATCGCCACGAGAAATATTCAGGCTGCGTCGCTCCCAAATTGACATCGCGACTCTCTCTCCCTCTCTTTCTCTCTCTCTGCTGGACAACGAGCAATCACGTGCAGCCAATGTAGTGCAGGGGCGCGCTCGACTGGACCTGCTGTATCGGGTGTGTGCGCGCGTATACGGGGAACCGTGGCTTCGTTTAGGGAAGGCTTCGATCCGCTTCGTCAGCAACGGTTGACCCAGGTTCGTCGTTGTCGACCCTCGTCGATAATCGATGGAACGCTTCATTCAGGCCGGGGGAGGTACGCTTAATTTTTAAGAATAAAAAAAGGCAGGCTGGTGTTTCTTGCGCCCAGAATATATAACTCGGCAGCCCCCCTCCGAGGTTCCTTGTCACCTTTTTAAGAAAAAAATAGCCCCCTTCCCCCCCCCCAAAAAAAAAAAAAACCGCGATTGTGTACGTGCGGTGCTTTTGATGTTTGAATACGTTAAAATAAAGTAGCCTTGATTGCATTGATTGCCTCTTGTGGAGGCAATATTCGGCCGATTTTACTGCGACGAACTCTACAGCGGATAATAAGGTGGTGAATTGGTCCAGTTGGTTGACGTTATACATGATGGGGAAAACAGCTCAGAAAACACGGGCTACGAAGAAGAACATACACTCACAGGACGAAGCTGTACTCGCAACTGAAGAATTTTAATGAAGGAAACAAAGACAGAAGAAAACATACACAGATACTGTGTGTGTCTTTCTGTCTTTGTTATTCATTAAAATTCTACAGCATCGTCCTGTCGTGTATGTTCTTCTTCGTGGTCCGTGTTTTCTGAGCTGTTTTCCCCATCATCTACAGCGGATTTTTCATTCCATATGCTCGCTTCTCCGTCCCTAGTCAAACGTTGCGCTCTCTCCCCGGCGCCCCCTTGGCACGTCAAGCACGGTCGTACTTTGCACGTCGCCGCTTCTGTTCAGCTACCTCCTGTCCAGTTCGCTTCTTCCTCCCGCCAAGCATTGTGAAGAGAAAAACAAAACAAAAAACTATAGCATTTTATAGTAACATTCGGCAAAGAGCCGTAGTACTTCTCTTTGCTGTGTACGGTTCTTGGAATAACCCCGATACTCACATCGCTCGCTTACATCGTTCAAAACACACGGCGTTGGCCGCCGATATGATGAGAGAATTATCTGCCGATACGCCTCAGGTATGCTCGAAGCACGTCTGCTTCATATCTATACCTGCTTCGAAGACGTCTAAAGACAGGTTTTTGCATGACCAATGTGACCGTCACACAAGGAAGGATGGATGGATGTTCATGGGTATACCTTTTGTGACGGGCGGTAGCTTGCGCCACCTAGCCTAAGTAATGCTCCTCAGACCGTGTATGCAGACTGTCTTTTGTAATATGTGTTAGCGATGGGACCGCGACTTGAGGCATTGCCAAGTTCCCTCGGGCACGGCATGCAGCGTATACCGAATCGTCGTCGCTCCGATACACAAAGCGGAACACACCGCGGACTTTCTTACTTTAACTCCATTGTCGACATTACGACCGGGCGATGCGACTGATGCGGCGTTAATGCGATCGAGCAAACACGTGTCGACCCCCATCGAGGTGACAACGAGGAAAGGGAAACAACAGAGAGAGAACACACAGATCTATCCACCAGCGGAGCAAAGTGGCCCATGATGACTCCGTATATCGACCAATGTCCTCGTCGTCTCGAACGCGTCGTCGTGAACTCAGATGGGCTGGGGAAAACGAGGAAGCTCCCCCCCCCCCCCCACACCCCCTCCCTCGCGCCCAGCACATACAGTGAGGGCAGATTTACGAGCCCTGTTTGACTTCACTTCGGGGCGGCCGAACAAAGGGAAGGGCCACCATACATTCGTCTTGCGGACAATCGTTTGGGGAGCGCGTATGGAGGATACACTCCTTTTTCACCTCACCGTGGATCGCTGGGGACGGTACGAGCCATCCCAGCCAATCCGGTGGCCGGTGAGTGTCACGTGAACCTCGGGAGAGGACGCAGCGCCATGCGCGGGCTCGCGTGGTCACGTGACAACGTCCCGTACAGAAATGCCAGATATAGCCATATCAAGACTCGGGCACAAGAGGTCATACATAGCAGCCATATTACGTATAAGGCGATCTATGGACTCCTCTGCGCAATTCTTGATCTGGCCATATATGGCATTCCTGTTCGGGGTGGGGCACAGCGTCTCTAAGCTAACAGTGCGGTAAGAGCTACGGGATCGCCAGATTGATCAAGCGTTTCCCTTTCATCACCTGACCTCACTTATCACTTAGGCAAAAAATGCCGAGTCATTTAGCTGTGGACGCGTGCGCGGCGTCTGATGTTCCGCACAACAAATCTACTTCTGCACGTCCTCAGAGGGCGTTCCACAGCCCAGACAAAGATGGTAGCGCGCAGCAGGTATTTCTGGAATGGTTCGTAGGCGGGAGTGTGCATGATCACGTGGCTAAACGTTAACGCGTGGCTGGTCCAACGAGTGAGTAAGTTCTACCGCATTGTGAGCCTAGAGGTGAAAAGCCTAGATTGAACGGGGTGGGTCGCAGCATTCGCTGCGGTCCATCGTAAAATAGAGACGAAATACAGAGCGCGAGGACTTCGAAGAGCGGTTCTTCTTCTCTCACCCCCACTGCCGACAATACAAAACGCCGGGAATAAAAAAACTAAAAACAAAAACGAAAATGTATTCAGCGAGAGTTCAACACGGAGGCGACGTCCATCTTTGTTTGCGTTTATGTTTCTCTCGGAGTAAAGGGTAGCAGCGCATTGCCCTGTTGTTGCGCCCCCGATGTCTGCGCGCGGATGACGGGAGTATATACCGTATATATCTTCCCCAGGAGATGGACTTCTTCTCGAAAATGGACGTCAATATGGGATCCGTGTCGTAACTCGCAAAGGAATCTCTGCATGCGTGCTGGCGCAATGCTCGGTGATATGGAGGGGACGGCATTGGGGCGTACCAGTCTTGCGTATATAGTTCGTATATACGCGGTCATAAAAATTTGTGAGCGGAAAGTTTTGCGACAAAACGGGGGAAAGAAAAAGAAAAGGGCGTATTCGTTGAAAACGCATATATTTCACGACCGTATTCAACGTAGATTTTTGCCTCCGCGTCGCGGTGGAATGGAGGCAGTTTTCGTTTATAGGGCTGGCCAGCCTCCACCGCAGCGCGGGTATTTCGTTCGCCTATATATAAACGACATAAAAAAAATGACGTTAAGAAACCGCAAAGACCAGTTTAATGACTGGACGAATCGCAGCACGGTTCGGTGACACTCTTGGTGACCTTGTACCGAAAGTGTAGTCTGGCCTTGGCGGCCTTTCCAAAATTACCACCGGGCGCATAAATTCAAAGTTGCGGGGCACTCAAACCGCAGTGAGACTGCTCCTTTACACCATACAAAACACACGGTCCGCAGACATGATGATAAAACTGTCTGCGGACATGTCTCCAGCATGTTCCCTTCATGTTTGCTTCATATACATATGTATGCTTGTAACATTTCTGCAGGCAGTTCTTGTATGACTAATGTAACATGACTATCATACAAGTAAGAAACACGCCTGAGACTGTTTCTGCACACGGTGTTTTGTACGATGTACTAACAATGTTTCCGCGGCTTAACGAAGTGCAAAGGGAAAAAAGAGTAGAGCAGTAGTAAGACAGTTGTATAAAATAAAACATAGAAAGACACTCGTAACACAGTATACCTTCGCGGAAACTAGTCACGTGTAAGATTCATTGTCAACGTACCTGGCTTCTCTGGCACTATATACACGAACTCAACTCTCCTACGTCACGCCGCGGTGGTGGCGCGTCGGGCGCACTTCCGGTCTGGGGCGGTGGGCAGAAGTCGCCGTGCGAGACATGCATTCCTGTGTCCTTTTAGAAGAAATCAGACCAAAAACCTGCCTTCTCGTCAAAATGCTGCGACGGGGGCTGTACCAAGAGAGTCTGGAAAGGTTTGAAGATCAGTTTTCATGTGTTTCTGCCCCCTCCGTTCGTCCGAGAACGTGGATAGTAGCCGTGAAAAGTGCAAACCAGACGCTGTCGAACTACGATTGCTTGTGCGGGCAACAATTTGTGGTCGCCAGATGTATTTGTTTTGTTCCAACATGAACGAGAGAAAACCGCCAAGTTGTCCGGACCACCCACGGGTTCAGTGCGTCTTCAAATTCACACGGCCGCCTGATCGTTCGAACTTTCGTCTGCTCTTTCAAACTTGTCTGCTTTTTGTCGTCTGCTCGTTCAAACAGAAGCGGCCCATAGACCAAACTTTGACCCGGTGATTGCAATAAGAAGTAATTGCAGGCCTCAAAAGACTTAAGTAGGCTCGGTGGAAACAGTAGATACAAGATGTTGATCATTGGTACCAGTGGCCATCACCGACTTGTTACGCTTGGTCTGTTCCCGCTTCCGATTCTCAGTATCGACGTTGATCATCGCCGCTACCTTCTACACTTTTGCAGCACGAGCGACGTCGCGACCGAAAATAGCTAGAAGAATCTCATGATGGTTTTGGCATCCATTCTGCGGCGTTCATGCGAATGAATCGCCGCACGTCAAATTATTTACGCAAAGTTTAGCAGCGTAACGAGCCTTGGTAATTTCGCTCAAGCGATTAAAGTGGTAAGACATTGCTATGAGGACGTAGAATCGACAATTCCAACGCGAAAAAGAGTATGCAGACTCACACATACACCGACAACGTGACATTCCAATGGTTTGTTGACGCGGGACGCGGTGCTTCTTGCCCGCAGTCCATTGCGGATGCGTTCGAACTGTCGTCTGTTCTTTCAAACTTGTCTGCTTTTTGTCGTCAGCTCGTTCAAACGACAGCGGCCCGTAAACCAAACGTTGACCCGGTACCTGCGATAAGAACTAAGTGCAGGCCTCAAAACACTTTTGAAGGTTGGTTAGGGTAAGTAGGCTAAGTGTAAACAATAGATACAAGGATATGTTGGTCATTCTTATCAGTGCCATCACTGACTTGTAATGCCCGATTCTACTTGCGGTTTTCAGTATCGACGTCCACCATCTCAGCTACGGTCCACACTTTTGCAGCCAGAGCGACGTCGCGACTGAAAATAGCGAGTAGAATCTCATCGTTGGAGTCAAGCCTTAGCGCCCATTCTGCGGCGTCCACGTGAAATTAATCGCCGCACGTCACATTATTCACGCAAAGTTTTGCCCCGTTAATTTTGCTGAAGCCGCTCAAGTAGTCAGACATTGTTAGGAGGACGTAAAATCAACAATTCCAACGCGAAAAAGAGCACGGGGACTCCCACCGACGCCGACAACAACGAAATTCAATGGTTTGTTTATGGGCGACGGCGGGCTTCTTGCCCACCGTCCACCGCGCATGCGCGGCGCCGGTGGCGTCCGCTAGGGGCGCTCCTGTTTGTTTGTAAACATGAGTTGGTGTATAGACACACGCATATGTGTGAACAGCGGGAAGCTTCATTAATCCCCAGGTTGTCTCCACACAAAATCAACTGAAAACAGGAACAGGGTGGCGTCTGGCGCGAGATAAGCCCTCGAAGCAAACGACAGCAGGCGGACCAAGAGCGACGGCACGCGACCTGTCAACTCCTCAATCCACAGTCACGCAACCCTCGCCAAAACTGTAAGAGGCTAGCGGCTCAAAAGCCAACGGCAGACCCGCACCGAAAGGCGGCACGCGTAATTCTGAAAGATAAAACGAGAAGTGGATACTTTGTTTCCAATCGAAGACCCCGTCGACCATCTGTCCCCTGCTTCCTGGACGCGAGTCAATCCAAAAACCCTACATGCACGAGCACACGCAAGCGCGTGAGATGGCGTCGAACAGCTCCGACGACCCTCACGGCGCAAACACACACACAAAAAAATAAATAAGAAAACAAGAAAAGTGGACGGCGAGCTGCGCGGACGACGCAGCCACACACTCGGGGGCACTTGGTGCTTGCCCGAGAGCAGCGGCGGCAGCCTGCACTCGACCGATAGGCCGGCCGCCAGCAGAGAGCTCATCCCAAAAGGGCCGACGGCACCAGCCTTCCAGCAGCTGTCGTTGTTCCGCATTTCCCCGACACCGCAATGTCTAAATTCGGGCCGCTCTTGGGCCAGGTGCGCGCGAGCCGCTCTCCACATGGAGCTTCCCCAGCTGGCGCGCGTCGTTCCGTAGCCGCCTGCGCCGCCGCTGCGCACTTCGCGGCTTCGCAATTACGGGTCAGCTTTCCTGACCTCATTCGCCCCCTTTCCCCCACCCAAATGTGCCCCGACCACCCCCTCCCCGGACCTCAAAGTCTATCGGACGGTTCATTCCAATACGAATTAGGCGAGCAGCAGGCCGAAGAACCGCGTTCGTTGTTCTAGTCCGCTAACCAATAAGATGACAGTGCGGTGGGAGCTACGTGTTCGTTGGACCAGTTATGCCGTCACACTCCAGCCCAAAACTTTTTTATTTTTTTTTGTTGTTGGGGGGGGGGGGGGGTTATGAGTCTTGGTGCGAAGAGTGTGTGTGGGGGGTTCGAATCTACCCTCCTTCCCTGCCTACGTCACTGCACTCGCCCATACCCACGCGAAGGAGAGCGGGGTCAGGTGATCTCGCTGAGGCGGTTGATTGGTCCGGCGAGCACGTAGCTCTCACCGCACTGTCGGCTGAGGGGTGAACGGAGACCCTTCGAACGCGCTTCGCGGCTCGGCACCATGCGAAGTCAACGAGGAAGCGACGGGAAACACGCGGAGCCCAATTTGTGCGCCCGGTGGCCGAGCCTCGCCGCGGCGTCCCGTGCCGGCCGTGGTCGTACTTCGGAGTTGGGAGGAGAAGCACGCGTCGTCTGGGCTTTCGGTCGGCAATTAGCGGGGATTACGAGTGGTGGCCGGAAGGCTGAGGCGAACGGGACCAGCTGCGAATTGATTTTGGATGAGCGGGCATCGCGTGGCAGCGGGAACGGTCAGAATGGACTGTTGGTGTTGTCGAGCTGTCTGCGTTTTTTTTTCCTTCTTTACCTGGTATCAGCAGCTACCAGCGGTGATAGGGACAGCTGAGGTGCCGAAAAGAAGTCGGCGGCTGTTCTGTTTTTGTTTTCCAATGAGCTCTCGACGACTAAAAAAGGTCGAAGCGTTTGTCATTTTATTGTAATTCATGGTGAGTTTACAAACCCTGAAATATTCCAGTGCTGCAAAAGTCCCCCACCCCTTTCATTCCACATCGCTACAAGAACCGCCTGACATAGCAGGAGCGCGTGGGTTAGAGTGCGATTTTCTTAGGCAAAGGATTGTTCGAACACATTACTTAGCGGAATTATGCGCCTTCAAGCCAGGAGCGTACTTTAAAGAAATATCGTAAAGCCTCACTTTGAGTGTGGGAAACAGTAGAAGAGGTTATAAGTGCGGGCTCTTGACTTTTGAACGTGTCTCTGGAGCACGCTCGTGCAGCAGGATTACAAATCAAAGATACCCGCTCGCGCTTCCAGACTGGGCTGAAGTGCATGGTAAAGGGAGACGAATTATAAATCGTAACGCTTTCAACGTATGGACAAAAGAAACAAGAAAAAAAGAACCAAAGCGAAGCTACTTTAACTTTTCATACATTCTAAGCACAAGTGGAACGAAGAACAGTGGACTAGAGAGAGAGAGCGAAAAGGAGATCAAACTCGAGCCAATCTAACCTGCCGAAGTAACCACGTCAACAAACACGACAGTCTCTCCTCGCGCAATTTTGTCAGCCCCGTCTCTCCGAACCGAGAAGCTCGAACTGTCAGCAGCAACTCCGCGGCAGTTAGCTCGAGTGCGCGCTCGACGCAACCTCGCTCTGACGTGAAGCAGCAAAGGTGAAATAATAACGAGAGACAGACTACTTCGCTGCGTTCAGCCCTAAGCTGGCGGTGCTATGGAAGGATATACGTGCTCATTGGACCAATGTATGCATCACTCGTTTGTCACGTAACTCACGCACTTAGAGCAGAGTCGGGTGATGAAAAGGAGGCGGCTGATTGGTCCTGGCCAGCGCGTGGCTTCAATCGCACTGTCAGCTTAGGGACGAACAAAGTCTAGAGCCGCCATCATCAAAGGAACGGCATGCGTACCCTCGAACGCGACGCGAACAGGAGCGAGCGATCCAAGTGGGTGCCGCTACGACGTTCATGCACCAGCACGCGCCTCTCCCGCAGCAAGTCAGGCTCCCTATTCCCTTCCCCATTTCCCCCAGTACAGTGCCGCCTGGAGCCGGCAGGAGCCCGCCTTTTTGTTTCGGGTCGCAGACAATGGGGCGCTCTCGCCGAGAGACAAAAGCCACTCGTATCGACGCAGACGCAGCGGCGCCTTTGGGGAAGAGCTTCTGGCGGCGGAACCTCCCGAACGGGGAAAAGGGGAAGGAGCGACGCTAAAGAGGAGCAACTGCATCGGATGAAAAGGGGAGTAAGGAAGAAAAAAGGGGAAAACAGGGAAGGGGGTGGGGGTGAGCAGCAATACGCCGCCACACCGAGATTCGCGAACAAAAGATGGTAACAAAGGGGGATAGCGGCAGCACAGAGCGTACGTCGTTTCGGCCTTCTCTATCTGGTGCCTGCCTTTCTGGCTCTTGGCTTATTTTTTTTTTGTCTTTCTCCGGGCCAGAGGGCGGCGATCTATGGACGCACAAAAGAGGCCCCGAATGTTTCGCCGTGCAAGATTGACTCTGCCGATGAGATTCCACCGTCTCGCACCATTTTGTTTGTTTTCTTATCCCATTTTCCGTCATTTGCTCCCCTGCTCGTTGTTGTATGTAGCTGTAGCGCGCGAAGATAGTTTAGGAAGTAAGGTGGAAAGGAGTCAGAGAGCGAAGGGCGGAGGAGGAGGGGGAGGGCAGCATATAAAAGAGGGACCACATTTCCATAACGTCCGAGCAGATCCAAACTGTCCCGACTCTTCCTTGTGTTGTCTGGAGGCTGGAAGCGGCGCTGCTTCTAGGTTTAACGTCCGACCAAGCTGCCGCCCGAGGCCCTCACTCGATCGCCGACAGGCCCCGAGTGTCTTTGTCGGGAGTCATCCGATCAGGCACTGGACCCCGAAGCGGAGATCGCGGACAAAGGAACACTCCGCCGTAGTAAAGTTTTCGCGAGAAGAGCAAATCTTGGCATTCGTCGAAAACCAATCTCGGGGCCAAAGACGTCGCGAACTCGTTCGGGTCAACAGCTGCTCATACATCATACAAAAAGACAGGGTGTTGGCAGCGGACATGATGACAGAGTAACCTGCGGACGCGCCTCAAACAAGTTGGAAGCATATTTGCATCATACATGCTTGAAGCATATCTGCATACAGCATTTGAGTGACCAATCTGTTAGCACCGTCATTATATAAGCAAGATTACACGCCTCAGACTGTGTCTGCAGAGTCATCGTGACCGCTCCCGCCATCGCTCTTTCCCTCTAGCCGTTATCACAGTCCCTGCTCCCTATCATCGTGTGGCCATCAATTGATAAGCTGCAAGAGAAACTGATCGGGAAGCAACGGCCGAGGCGCTGCGTTTTTGTTTTGTGAGCACAGAACGTTCACTCAATTGCGCCATATCGATAGTGCTCGCTCCCATACTCGGAGGAGCACTGAGTGAATTTTTGAAAACGTAGGCAAAGAATTAAAATTAAACCTGCCGCCCTGAGACTGCTGATGAAATCAGCTAGGTCTGACTGCAAGATGCATCAACACAAGATGTGTGACACTAGCATAAAAGAAAACAAACACCCTTATAGTGTGCATTTTGGATCCTGACACCGATACTATTGCTAAAAGTTAATAGGTTTAACTACCAGTAAGGCGTGCTATTAGTATTGGCAAGCCGACGTTGGTCTCCTCGAAAGAGAAGTGCCACAACTAGTGGCAGTCTTCAGTGGGCCCCAATACGTTCGCTCTATAGAGTTTTCAGTGAACGAAAGATACCGGTGTATCGCTGTACTTCGTCCATTTGTCTTTTCTTCATTCCAGTCTTTCCATTTCTGAACAGTTCAGCCCTCCAGCGTCAACAAGAACCCACATTCTCCCGGCATCCTACCATTCTCAATCAAACTAGTGTTTATAAAAACCTCTGCACTTAAGAAGAAAAAAAAAGAGTACCATTAGCTTTCGTTGTAAAACACGAAAGAAGAAAAACAGATCTACTTGTTTCCTCGCAACGCAACGAAGTAATGCGGCGAAACAGACCTATAGAGACGGCGATGTTACAGTCGCGAAGACCTGATCTGGAGCTGAAGTGCACTGGAGGTTTACCCCCTTGGGGAATAAATAAGGCAAAAATTGCATCTTTCCTTTCTGAGGTAAAGATAACCCGATGTTTGATTGAATAATTCCAAATTAAAAATTAAAAAGAGAAGAAAAAAGGAACGGAAAGACTTCAACGCGCCTCCTATTGCTGGCCGCGTCCAGCTTCGAAACACTCCCAAAATCGAGTAGTCGCTCAATGGCAAGCAGCAGACCAGCGCATTGTGTTGAAAGCCGATTTACCATCGCGGCCAGATACCTAAAGGGAAAGTCGAAAGGCGCCGACGCCTGCACTTCCGTCCTGTTTCGAATTATACGAAGGAAACAAAACAACAAACAAAAAGAAGCCCCCAGAGGGAGGGGTAAAACAAATAAACGAACAAATAAAACTAGGGGTGGTGGGTACGTAAAGGACAGAAGAAATTTGGCAAGCTGAACTATCTAAAATGAAAAGAAGAGAGAGAGAAAAAAAGAGGCCTAGAGTGACCGTCTGTCGTCGAGAATTTTCAAACTCGACGATCAAAAAGAAAACTGCGCATTGTTATTGACATTTATATTTTCCTTTTCTGGTCTGTGCGCTGCGAACAGACTACGGCATTGTGCTTCCGGAACAGACAAAAGTAAAGTAAGTAGAAAAAAGGATACGAGGAAAGAGGATTGGAGCATGCTGCGTCAAAGTGGAAGCCATTAAACAAAAAGAAGAAAAAAGAAAACAAGCGTTAAAAACAAAACGACAAAACTTGGACAGAGCGGAGCGTGTGGTAGTCAAGAGTCGCTCGCCACCTGGCTCCCTCGACCATCTCGGGCCAAGTCAAGGTTGGGGAACCACGCTTCTTCCTGAACCCGCCCCGGGGAGTCTTGCTTCACTTTGCACTTTTCCGATCCGTCTATACGATTCCCGACGAGACATGTGTTGCTTGAAATCTCGAGACAGCGGCTTTCTTGAAGCAGTGTTGTGCGGCACGGCGTTCCAAGGAATCCTGGAACGCGTTCCCCTTATCGGGTAACGGAGGAACGCCGCCGTGCCATCTTGCGTCGGTGGAACTGGAACTGGAACGGGGACTGGTTGCGTTTCTAAAGAACGGCAGGGAGAACAGCGTCTCTTTTTTTGTGTGTGTGTCTGTTTATTTGCAATTCTAACCGATTTCAGAAGCTATTTCGGATTTTTTATTCGACTATTTCAACCTCCTACTTTAAGGGACGGGGAGGTATACGGGAAAATATCGAAAACATGGACCTGGAACAAATGTAATCGTGGCGAGTCGACATGTATACTTCAATGCGAATGCTTCACCTTGCTCGCTTTATTTTATCATACAGATTATACGGCACAATGTTTCATTAAAATACGCAAACGTAACATTGACGTAACGACAGATTCAACGTAACGTAACGACGTAACGACAGAACCAGAGAAGTAAGGGGAACGCGTTCCTTTCGAACCACTGGTACTCGCAACGGGAACTCGGTCGGAGATTGAGAAGGAACGAGGATTGAGCTTTTGTTCCTGTTTTGGAAAAGGGTTCAAAACGCTGCATGCTTTCTTAGTCCATCTGATCGAATAGTGCGCACACGTTACACTTACAGCCACCAAATAAGGTACGCTTAATGGCTGGTTCACACGGACCCGTTTTCTTACGTTAAGGCTCGTTCACACAGACTCGTTTTCTTACGTTACGTTACGAAAAGTCATAGGGAAATTTGTGCTTTGTATGAAACGTGGCTACCAATTCAAGGAGATAGCCCGGCACACGACATTTGAGACACGAATGTTTCGGTGACTTAGACGTAACGTAAGAAAACGGTGCTGTGTGAAAAGTTGAACCGAACCCAACTCCTTACGTTACGTTACGACGAGCCTTATGTCCTTGGTTGACACGGTAACTCACCGTCTTAAGGCCGGTTCAGACACTTGCGTTTGAGTGCGTTTGACTGCGTTGCGGCGAGAACCGAAAGCGAGTCACCGGCACATCTGTGCTTCGTATGAAGCGTGGAATCCAATTCAAGGAATCTTCTTGGCACGCGATATAAGCAGCAGGGATGTCCTGGTGTCTCGCTGCCGCAACGCAGTCAGACGCAGTCAAACGCAACTGTGTGAACCGGGCTTTAGCTCGTCCTTGCCGAAACATTGGTTTCTCGAATGTCGCGTGCCAGGCTATCTCCTTGAATTGGTAGCCATGTTTAATACAACGTACAGATTTTCCGGTGACTTTTCGTAACATAACGTAAGAAAACGGGTCTGCGTGAACGAGCCTTTACGTTACGTTAAGTTACGTTACGAAAGCTTATGTCCAAGTCACCGGGAAATCTGTTCTTCGTATTAAGCGTGGCTACCAATTCAAGGAGTAATGGCGCATTCACACTGGAAGCGGATCCGTGTTCACAAAGCGGTTGCGAACATGGTGGTATAAAGATCCAGTACAATTGCACGCGCATTTGATTTCATCAAATGCGCGTGCAATAGACCGATCTCACCAGCCAGTTTGACTACGCCACCGCTGCCGCAGTGCATCCAGGGAACTTTAGTCTTTCTGCACGTGCGACAACTTCGCAGGAGCTCTGCGCGTGTGGAGCACGAGAGAGCACGAGCCCTCTCGTGCATTGCCGTTTGCCTCCTGTGAACTAAAGTTCACAAAGCGGCGCCGCGCATGCGCCGAACGCTTTGTGAGATCGGTCTATTTTACTGGATATTTATACAACCGCGTTCGCAACCGCTTTGCGAACGCGGATCCGCTTCCAGTGTGAATGCGCCATTAGCCTGGCACGCGACATCCTAAACACGAATGTTTCGGTGATGACGAGCTAGGACGGTGAGTTACCGTGGCAACCAAGGACACAAGGTTCGTCGTAACGTAACGTTAGGAGTTGAGCTCGGTTCAACTTTTAAAGACTGGTTCACACAGCACCGTTTTCTTTCGTTACGTCTAAGTCACCGAAACATTCGTGTTTCGAATGTCGCGTGCCAGGTATACCTTGATATGAAGCACAGATATCCGGATAGGATATTGTCACAAATGAAGGTGTCGAGAAGACGAGCAGTGTACTGAAAAATTAAGGTTTAATAGGCGAACTTGTGCCAAACGAAAAATAAAGAGCGAGCGTCGAGGCAGCAGAAAAGCAGGCGGCGATTCGGCGGCGTAACAGAGCGAGAGCGAGACTGACTCGACAAGGTCGGGGATAGCTGCTTGACTACAGCAGACCTCATCGTACCTTCGGACACAAAAAATAGGAGATGCCATGCAAACGGGGGCGGGGGGGGGGGCGGGTCAATAAGTTTAGTAGTTGCGGATTTCGCAGCCTTCAAAAAGTCATGCGAGTATGGCAGGCTGTATCAGGGGCCAGGCTGGTGAAAAAAAGACAGGAATGTTCCTAACTTTCTTCTCTTGCAACTGAAGCCGACTGGCGTGCTTCTTCGAAGCTATGTGAGCAACGAGGTCGCTTCGGCCTCCGTGCGAGATGCTGACATCGCAATTGCAAACGACACAGAAAGCAAAATGTATTCCTTTCTTTGATTCGATAACACAGCGAAATTCAGTGCTATACTGCTTCAAAAAACTTGGAGATATTTTTTGCGCTCTTTAGAGAGGGCCATCCTAGAGTACGCAACGAGAACACAGTTGACAAAGAATAAAGGCTTACGTTATCAGCAGAACCAGAAGTATACTGAACAGTTAGCAAAACCGGTAAAACTGCTTGGTCTAGAAAAGTATGCTTCTCAGATTGCAGCGCCACGCTTGCGGAGGGCCGAGCTAGCCGAGCATTCAGTGAACGAATCGTCATCCGCTACGGTGCAACACGGCGGCGCTGCGATACGTAAGAACAAGTTTGATTACGATGGCGATTGGCTTGAGCTCGCGTACTGAGTTTCCTTTTGGCGTGGCCAGACCAGCAACCGATTTCCCGCTAAAACTTATAAAAAAAAAGTTTAAACGGGGAAAATTTTATATTTCCGGGAGATTTTACCATCAATCGTACAACCGTACAAGACGGTCCAAATCCGTACATTGTACGGGTAATCCGGGAGACTTGGCAGGTCTGCTACAGTGCGTCACTATCTCGAAAGTTCGGCGAAGAAGGCTCGAGAGTCGCGCGCTCGGGGCGAGGATGAACTGGCACTTCCGAGAATTCTCGAAAGTGCCAGTTCATTCTCGCATAAAGTTCATATTGCCACCCACAGGGTTCTCGAGCCCTGCGGGCGGCAATATGAAGCACAGATATACCGGTGGCCAGTGCGTAAGCTTACTTAACGTAACGTAAGGAATCGGGGCTGTGTGAACCAGCCGTAAGCCGGGGTCACACTGCGTATACGTCACCCAATAGACAGTCTGCATACTGATTCCAGTGCGAGTGACTCCGCGAGATTTGTGCTTCGAGTGCCGCGTGGCAATGAGTTCAAGGAGAAACTTGGGCACCCGGCATTCGAACCTCGGATTTGGGGTGACTCGTATTCGCGGACTGTCTTTCGTATATGATGTACTGAGCAGTGTGACCCCGGCTTTGGAGTACTGGTACACTGTAGAATTGGCCCCGCGGTCGCCACCATTTTGGTGCCTAGTGCAGAGTGGGCACAATTGACGAGAGTTACGGTATCAAAATGCGCGACTTCCTGTACCAATATTGATTTGGAGATCCGTCCTGTATACGTATCACGCCATCGAGCTCAAAGTCAAAACGAACGTCTTTTATGTTGCTGCCGAGAGATTTCCACGAAGAGCGTCAGATTAAGAACCAAGTCGCAAGAGTAAAATGGCGGCAGCCCCGTACACTCAAAAGCACTCAGCCTTGGAGTAACAAAAATAATAGTATAAATAATGATAAAGAAGCGAACGCACGTCCTTACGGTAGAGTGATTTCTGTGGCGATCATCTCAAATGAGAAAGATACAAAACAAGGATAACAATTAAACACGAAGAAAGAAAAGAAAAAAACAGAGAAGAAAGGATGGCCTGGAACAGTTCTGCGAAGCGAGAGACCAACGGTTTTCAGGGTTGGCCAGCCAAACGTGAAGCCGCAGCCGGGAACGCCGCCAGAGCTCGAGCCGCGGCTTCAACCGCAGCAGGCGCGGCAGCGCGGAAACCACGGCAAAACAATAGGCAGCGCCCGAACAAGAACAAGAATTCAAAGAACGAAGCGAGATCGGGCGGCCGCACACCCAACAACCGGAAAACCCGGCACACGCGAGACAGACGCACACAACCGCAAAACGCGCTTGGCAAAAACAGAACAATCGCACTCGCATACGCACACTAAAGCTCCGAAGGGCCCGTAGAACAAAAAAGAAATAATAATAATATTAATAAAACATGAGCATTCCTGCGTCCTACGCGAGCGAAAAACAAGTCGAACCGAAAAAAGTATGCAAACAAAAAGATGGCGAAAAACAGGCGGGTGTATGTATATATGCCAGTCCCATTCGTACGACATATAACAGTTTCACGCCTCTTTTCTGAGTGAGTTCACGCGCGCGCGCGGAGCGAAGCGCGTAAGCCCAGGCGCGCTCTGAGATGTGCGAGTTCGCTCCGTTGTCCGCGAGGAGGATACATAGCGGACCCTTTCGTGCGAGGCGCGCGTGCAGGCGTGAAGGAATCGCCGGCTCGAATTAATGATGAAGAGCGCAGAGAACCGGTGAGTGAGTGAGAGAGAGAGAGGAATGTGGATATATCCCAATCGCGCGCATCGCTGCACGGAACTCGACGTATCTGTGTGCGAAGTGTTCGCGGACTCGTAAGCTGTAATAAAGGGGAGCGTGTTGTGCAAAGTGCGTCGTGGATTCGGCGTCCCGTGCTCCGCGTCGTTCAACTCTAGGAATATACGGAGCGATCGATGGAACGAGTGGTTCGTGGCGTGAGGGCCCCCTTCTCGCGCGGTTAATTGAAGAGAACGTGACGGAATGATGAGTGGACAACCCGCACGCTCCGCCGCGCTGGGTTGTGAAACGTGTTATTCCACAGGTTCAAGCCTTTCTTTTCTTTTCTTTTTTCTTTTTTTTTGCCTGACGCTAACTTAGTCCTTTACTCACTTCCGTCCTTTAGTCGAGGACGCAACAAACTCTACGTAAACTGCGAAGCGTCGACCTTTGGACACGTTGAAGAAGCGATGGTCACGTTCGCGCAAGTGCTCCATTCAAATACACGTTCATGCAAATCAGACACATCCATTATTCTCTCCTTCGACATACCGAACAAGTGCCACGGGTTACATCAGCGGACAAAGCCAATTCGAGGATTCATGGACACTTTCATAAAGCGCCGTCTATTACGAACGTTTTTCTTTTTCTATTTTCTACGGAAACCATCGTTCCCCCGCCCCCCCCCCCCCCCTTTGAAAGAAACTAACCTAGGCGAATTGGAACACACAACTAGAAATTGTCTCACGGTGACAAAGCACCCATTATTTTATGGCGACTGAGCAGCCAATAATACGTTTATAACTAACAAGGAGGAACCAATTGCGAAGCGACAAGTGTGTCATAACTAACGCGTCATCCAATAAGAACCGCTTACACGTAACTCGTAGTCGACACACTCCAGTTAGTAGACACTTTAAAGGCACGTTCACACACTTGCGTTTGCTGACGACGTTCTTGCGACCTCTGGCGACGACAGAACACACTGGCACGATCCCCTGGAACTGAGTTTCACTAGAGCGAAGCTTTCGCGGTATGTGCGAGATCAAATGTATGGACTATTTATGAAAAACAGTCCTTCATAAGTGTCAAAAAATTTTGAAGTAAAAAAAGTGAAAAATTATGCACGAAAAAAAGAAAGAAGAAATAGGAAATGTACGGAAACAGCAAGTGTTCCACGGCTTCTCGATAGATGGCGTTAGTGTGCTCTCTCGTCGTAAGAGATTGCAAGGCTTCAGTCGTAAGCAGTAGCACGTGTATGAACCAGCTTTAATTAGTGTATACGAATCGTTAACAAAGAAGTAGAAGACATATTATGCTGTTGTTTCTTTGTCTGGAGTAGAAAACGAGGTGCGTGAACGTGGTGGTGATGGCACCTTGAGTCATATGTCCCACGCGATAAATAACCCGCCGTTCGCTTCGCTTTGCGCGGGGCGGGCCTCCGACGGCGACTGAAGCGCAGCTGCATTCCTTATCGTCCTTTCTGCCTGTAACCTTTGAAGCCGAGTCCGAGGCCGCGTTGCCTTCGTTACACTGCGCGCCTCGTAGTGCATGCACGGCACGCACGCCGAGGAAACATCCGGCGCGGTGCACGGCAGCGACCGACCAGCCATTTGCATGGCGCTGAAAGCCGTGACGCCGTACTTACGTTGCGGCTTTCGAAGAATGCGCGAAGGAGCGAGAGGAGAAGGAGAGGCAAACCGTGACGATTCAAAACCGCCGTCTCGGAGGGTATAGTACCCTCACCGACCACTGTCCAATGGATTGGGGATAGCCAGACTCGGAGTCGGAGCCCAAGCGGCGTATAGACCGTTTTTTAGTGGCAGCTGCCATGTTGAATTCCGACGTAGCTGAGTTGGGGGAAAATAGAAAATCACTTTTGTTGCCGACTGGGAGGCGCTAACACTCGAGAGGTTCGTGCCAATAGTGTTACATTTTTCTTGGTTAAAATGTTTTATTGTGGTTAGCCTCTAACCTCGTTATTGTAGCCCAGCCCACCTGCGTCATATTTCAAGAGGGCAACAGGGACACAAAAACCGTCTATGGTTGGCAAAATACGTCATGACTTGTGTCCGAGGAAGGCTCAACATTGGCCGCAGACGTTGATTCATCGAACAATCGATAGTTTTTCGCTATAGAACAAGACGGCGTAAAAGATTGATATACTCATATACGCAAAATCCTCCTAGCAAAAAAAAAAAAGCAATAATAAAAACACATGTTTTTGTTATCTAATGAAATAAGATCCAGTGAGTCGAGCAATTTGCCGATATATACCTCATATTAATGTTTATTCATCTATACTATTTATTTATTTGTTGTGAAAAGCTGGCGACTAGCAAGAGTAAAACCAAGCTCGCAAGTGAGGCCCATTTGACGTATCTACGAGCGGTATACGTAATTATTGTGACGAAGATTGGGGAGTGAATATTGGAGCGTGGACGGTATACGAACGCAAAGTTTGGGAGGCGGTGACGTCACGCAGCCCTTCTTCGACGATGTATTCAGCCAGGGTATCTCGGGGCTAACAAATCGGTCCTAAAAGCAGCGGGACCGCTACGCTCGAACTAGCAGCACGGCCTCGATTTGCAACGCAGGAAAATTATAAGGTGTGGTCGACCAAACACTTGGCAACGTGAGGGCGGCGGAAAACACAATATACGTAGAGCCGAGGCAAGAGAACGAGCGCCCAGCACCCTAAAGAATACAGAGCGACGACGCGAGAAATCCGCAACGTTGTTCGCTGGATCATAGTCACGGTATACTAACGAGGCATGGCTGGCAAACGCACGAACTTCATACTCGCATTCGACCTAAAGTTCAGCGACGGTTCGCAAACCCACAACGTCGAAGAAGAAGGAGAGAAAAGCCATTGGCATCGCCGCCATTTCTTCTTGGAGTCCGCGCGCACCAGAGAAAAAGACGGAGAGGGGGAGACATGGAGACATAAGAAGCCAAATGCGCGGCAGGTGCACTCATTGGAAGCCGCTGAAATTCCGCTCACGCGCCGCCATCTCTTTTCTATATGCGAACGTATATAAGAATGGGAGGGAGGGGACTGACCAAACAAACGCAGTCCCACAAAATGACAAACAGAAACGTACGCGGAGGAGAAAACACGAGTGGAAAACTCCTCCAGAAAAAAAGAAAAGCCGATAGCTATCGGACCTCCCTCCCCAAGTTCATCGAGAAGACCGCAGGACTCGCAGCAGCATTGCTGCAGTCCGAAGAAGAACAACGAAGAGAAAACAGAGGGAATGGAGACAGAAGCGCCGTTCGGGTGCCTCTGTAAACCCTGCGGGGAAAACGGCTGCAGCGTGCCCAGAGTCCGGTCCGGAGGGGCGCCGAGGCCGGCTTCAATCGTCGCCAGCGCCGCTTCCTTCCAGGCGTGCAATGGAGCGCGCCTGCGGAGGCGCGTGGACAGCCTTCAAATGGACGCCATGACGGCCACGGAATGTTGCGCATGCGCCTCATGAAAAGCAAAAAAAAAGCGAATGAGTCATGTGTTTTTAGAGCTTTTCTACCCGGGTGCCGCCATCTTGAATAGCGGAACTTCCGGTATGCGGGAAAACATCGCCTTGCTCTCTCCACACCACTGGGAGAAGCTCACGTTTTCATCGCGACTGCCTATCATTCTTGTTTTACTTATTTTATGTTATTTCACTTGTTCCAAGTTGTAATGCCTCGCTTTCTTTTTTCACTTACAATTTATTTAGAGTTTAGATTTCTCAAATGTTAGAACGAAAAAATGGTAGGTGCATAGGTGTACTATGCTGCACAAATTTCCGTAGAACTGCCTGTGGGTAGCACAAGAAATGAGAGGGGTTAACCCTTCGCCGAGTCGCGTTTGAGGGTCGCGTGAACTGCACGCGTGCCGCAGAGGACGCGAGCTGGGCCGCTCGGCCGCTGTTCTGAGCGATGCGCGAAGATTGTGGAACCACTGCTGCCGGAGCGGCGTTTATTGCCGTTTCAATCAGACAGGAGCGCGTTGCGTAAGCGAGCAAACGAGCAAGCCAACAGATAAGTAGTAGCTGCAGAAATCACTATAGTTGGCTGCCTATGAATTGCGATAGCATTCGCCAGGACAACCTGAAAGACGACGTCTAAAACGGCGTCGAGGACGACGTCCTAGAGGACGACGTCTATATCTTCTAGGACGACCTCCAGGGCAACTCCTATGGATGACCTCAAAAATGACATCTAGGACGTCTAGAACGACCTCTAGGTCGATATTAATGACGACCTCTAGGATGACGTCTAGGATGACGTCCTAAATGACGACGTCAAAGGCGACCTCTAGGACGATCCGTAGGACGACCTCAAGGACGACGTCTAGGCGACGTCTAGGGGGGCTATGCATGACTGTGGGACGAGGCGGGTCGAAGGAACTAGGACATCGCCGCCTGCTGCGATTGGTCAGCGCCACGCCGCTGAGCAATCGCAGCAGGAGGCGGTGCGCGACCCGGTCCCGCCGTCTCGCATAGCCCCCTAGGATTACCTTCGGGACGACCTCAAGGACGATCTGTAGGACGACGTCTAGGACGACATCGAGGTCATCAGGTCCCTCAAAGACCGTGCGAATGTGGAGGAGTTTGAGAACGTGAGCTGAAATGGTCTACCGCGCATATCTAACTGCACTGTTTTCGGCAGCGGGCGCGGCGCGCCGTCAGGGAGTGCGGCGATGCAAATCGGTCGGCACTCCGGTGTTATCTGTGTGACGTCACTCCCGTGACCACGTTTTCGTGACATCTACCCCCAACTTTGCACCCCTTTCATACGCGGAGAAAGACGTAGTCCTACGTCAAAAACAAGTGAACCGTGCAGCGATAGAGCGGAAATGCAATGTCCAAGTATACGGAGCGTGCACCGGCCACCGATCTCTCTCTCTTTCTGCATGACCCTCGTGCAGAAAGCAGCCGCGGCATTGTGCAAGTCTTGGGGAAGTCGTGTTCCTCCTGAAAGGACGCTGGAGTAGGCACACGCACAAACAACACACTCCCAAGCAATCATATGCTTTTTTTGTTGTTGTTTTTCGCTCGTGTGTTTTACAAATAAAAATTCAGTTAAAAGTACGGAGCGTTCTGTTAGCATGGATCCACCTTCTGTCCCTGTCTTTAGGAGCTTTTCTTCAAGATCAACTTTGTTCAGCGAGGTATTTCGAAAGTTTCTTCGCAATGGAGCCCTATAGGGCGCCCAATTACAAAGGTGCGCCGACACCTAGGCGATGCTCCGTTTACACGCTAACAGAGATGATGGCCATGCAATGACTTAATACACTCCTGTTGCGTGTGACACAAGACACACTTAGCGCCGGTGATCTTTTTTTTAATTGCCTGGTTTGCGATTATGACTTGCAATAAGAGACGAGAAGCGGCGGTAGCAGAAAACAACAATCAATGAGCTTAATTTGACCTTGTGCACAGTAAGATCTTTTTCTTTTATAGTGAGCAGTTTTTTTAAAATTATTTTGCCATATACGATCTGTTTCTTGCGAGAAGGTATTCCAAGACTGTTTATCAAACTGGTACCTGCAAAACTCTCAACAATAGAAAAAAAACTATTTAGGTTGATTTCTTTTATATGCAAACATTTTTGTTTAAAAATGACAGCTCCGAGCTGCGCTCTCCTTTTCTAAATAACTAAAAAAAAATAAAGTAAAAAAACAAACAGAGTGGGAGTTTAAGTAGCCTGCACCCCATCCGTATTACGTTGATATTCCACGCTAAGTGGACATTAAAATTATCTTCTTTTCTTTTTCAAATTCGATCGTTAAACAATTACCCACTCGCCCAGGGCGACAATCGCCCACGGAGGTTGTCCAGGTCGTGCTCTTTCGCGATGAGCATTAGTGAACTAGAAGAGCTGAGTGCGCTGCTTTCGCCCTCAATGCACTCGCTGATGACGCTCAATTAAGGTAGCAGTTCCGGAGGGGACAACGTGGATCAACCTCGATCTTGACGGCACAAACACCCGCTGCTTCTGGCTGTAAACTCATTAATTCATAAAAGTAAGTGACTGTGAAGTCTTTCGGGATCCACAGTCGTGATGCCTCCGAGATGAAACAAGTTTGCACGCTCATTTACGACTGTCTTAAAACTATACGAACAAGATTGAGAACTGTGAAAAGAAGTCAGATTATCAGTCGTACTGTTTTACTGGTCACAAATGAACGCTATTTCATAAAAAACTAACCTTTTTTTTTTTTTTGCGGGAGAGTAAGTAGCAAATGGATGGTCAATGCGCCAGGCAAAAACGAACTAAATCTTTTTGTTCTCTTTTAGCCAAGGTTTGCCCGTGCGGAACAATAGAATGGAAATGGCGCGAAAAATACTGTAATGTATCCTATATTTAAAATTTATGACCACCAGTACACTGAAAGACTTTTGATTTAAAGAAAACCTGAAAGTATGTAGTCACTACGAAAGAAACAATCCCCGTGACTTTCCGAGTCTCTGACAACCCATTAAGCCACGCTAATGATCTCGCCTCAGATGACTTCGTATTTCACCGTTAGTATACTACTCTGCAATAAAAAATATAATTAATTGGCTGATTTCATGACCCAATTTCCTAGCGCTTGGTACACATATTCTTTTCTTTTCTGGGAAGAAAAAGGGGAGGGGGGGGGTGTATGGGGCGCTTTAGTTCCGAGTACCAACTGTCGACACAACCCAATTTTCTCACGAAAAACGGCCACCATACTTCACCAAAGAAAAAGACCGGAGTCTGAAAATTAGGAACAATAAGTCGGCCGAGAAACAACGAATAAAGCCAACGTTATGAACAACAAAAACAAAATACGCGCGCAAAAAAAAAAGAAGAAAAAAAACGGTATGAGGAACGCGTCCTGCAAAGAGCGGGGTAAATTGGGGAACGTAACAAAAGCGACACAACCAAAAGAGGGAGCCATTTTCCTGGCTTCCGCGCTTTTAATGTGCAACAAATCATTCTAAGTGGAACAACCAAAAAACAGGTATACGAACCTTCGGTCAACGACGACCGTCATGAATCATCGCAGCGCTCCTTCGAGCACGGCGCCAGAAAGGAGGAGGTAGGGACGAGCCCCCACACGAAAATAAGGGGCCCGCAATCCCCCAAATTGCGTCTTGGCAGGATCAAAACAGAGCCACGCTCGCGGGTCCAAGGAGACCATCGGATTTTCGAACGGATAGCGGCGAAGACAGACGCAACTCAAGCGAGGCTGTAAGGACCATGCTTCTGAGTTTCTTCGTCACTTTCGACGCTGCTAGTGCCGCCATTTGTCGCAGCCGAAAGAAAAGCCATTAAACGACGTCATCGATTATAGTACTTGATGACAACGACAAAGCTATACACTTCCATCGACTGCCCTCTATAATTAATCGCTGCAAAAAAATAAGAAAAAACTAAAAGGCGATGTGGGCAAAAGGATTAGTCGAAGTCCAAGTCGGGCCTTTCTGGGAACTTGTGTATATTATTTTTATATGTTAGCATTTTGTCCCACAATAGAACGAAGCTAAACAAGTTATGAGTCGACCAGTCCACGTTCCCCAAGACTTGGAGGAAAGTGGGGATAAGTTATGGTCGTGTGAATCGTTTTTCCGAGACATTTAATTTGCTGCTGATTGTTCGCAGCACCGCGCAAGTTGGGAGCAACGCTATCAAGGGCACAGGAACGAAGACGTAGCTTTACAGGATGTATAATGTTGACACCAGCACTTGCACGTGCAAACTGCAAAGCACTATCCAAAGCAACGCGCTCGTGCATAAGCATTTTAACACGCTTCCCAGCGAATGTGAGGTAGAGTTGTACGTAAGAGGTAAAGCTTCAAGTACCTCTCGGCGTTTGAAACATACAAGTCTGTGTGTGCCGTGACAAATTTCTATCGTTAATGTAGTCGAACTTAAAGTCAGTTAAGCCTGCAGGTGCATCCTAGTACCAACCAAAGCTGTGCATGTGCACAAACGGGAACAAGGGCCACACTACTTCCGGTGCTTCCACTGTTCCCGTTTCCGTTCGTCTGTGCAATAATTCACGTCCACCGCCACACTCCGTCTGCTGTATAAACCAGCTTTTCAATTTCATCCTTCTGCTTGACCAACCGAGGGTGCAGAGCGTCACCTTTTGCAAGGTCCAAATGCGCGCGATACACGCACAGACATTTACGAAAGCCATCAACCTCCCCCGGCAAAAAAAAAAAACACACACACACACACACACACAAAATGCGTGGTAAAACTTCCCTACTAATTAACCAATCGACGACCATCAATATGCTCGGAGTCTCCACGCGAACACACAGTTCCCGACGGGGGCGGATTCCCACAAGCAGTATTCCCCTCTCAATCACTCTCGCGCACAAAGACAGCCATCTCTACACGCAGAACGCGAAGCACACGAAGCGTGCACGTTTCACCTTCCAACGCCGGCTCTGCCAACATACACACAGGAGAGGCTTACGCAAGTACGCGCGCACTTAATTTCCATCTGGCCGCCACTCTTAACAACGCGTGCCGCGCTTTCCCAAATGAGACGAACGTGAGCGTCTAGAACACGCAGCGTGCAGCAGCTCCGCGAGTCGGCGAAGACTCCCCACCACTTGTACACTCGGAGAGCTTCGGACCCCGGTTTCTCAACCCTGCGGTAGAGAGCCTAAACTTCAGAGACGGCCCGACCCGAAACATGGAGAGCGCTTGCAATTTAATGGTGGAAGCCCACCGGGCACGTTGGTCGCGCTGCAGACTTGCAGGTAACGCGTTATTTGTATGTATACGCTCCTCCTTTAGTTACCTCTTTGAGTGAGCAACGAGTGACGGTAGTGAGTCACTTTATTGCCCTTATACACACACGTCTTGTCTCCAGTGCGCATGCGTTGCGTTTTGGCGTGGCGGTGAAGAAAGCGAGCGAGACGATTGCAGGCAATCAACACCTTCGTCACCTCCTCGCAGTTCGTACTGCAAAACGCGTTCCGTAAAACACGTGATACCGATCGGACAGTTAGAAACGCTCCGAAATCGAGGCGCCCTACCCCGCGGCGGACGCGGGCGCGGCGGCGCGCGCTCCTTCGAGAACGCGAGCGAGCGCTGCCCGGTCGCTCGCGCACCTTACCCTTCCACGCCGAGTAAACAGGCGTCCGCTGGAGCGGCTAAATTATGCAAGGGCCAGCGCGCGAGGGCTGCGCAAATCAGATTACGCTAGAGAAAACCTCCCCACGAGGAAACGCGCCCGCCACGATCCAGCGCCGTAGTACGCATGCAGCAGAAGCCACGAGCCAAGTTCAAAGCTCGAATCCGCGACTCCATCTTTCTTTTTTTTTTCTTTTATTTTTCTGTTGTTTCTAGCGGCGCGGCATGCTTCCATCCGAGCCGGCGGATTAAACCTATACTCCGGCTGCGCCTAAGCTGAGAGTGCGTGAACGCTACGCGTTCCCAGGACCAATCAATCGCCTCCTTTCATCACCTGACCTCCCTCTCTGCGCCTGGGTAAGGGCGGGAGCCTGGGCACGGGACGAGAGAGAGACGTGCGGCTGGTCCCCGCGAGAACGTAGCTCTCACAGCGCTGTCAGCTTGAGGTGAACAGAGTATACTATACACACACCACCACGGCGTCGCTCGCTGCCTGTTCGCTGCTCGCCGTCTTTTGTGTTTTGATCCTGTCCCATCTGTTCATTAGCGGCACGGCCGGCGCGCGTTAACAGCGCCAAAATAGGCGAGTTTTAGCGCGCTTCTTTTTCGGGGGCGTATAGTGTGTACCAGCGCGCCTGAGCTCAGCGACCCCCGCGGCACCTCTCGATTTCAACGCACAGTAGGATGAAGAGAAGAGTTGCGTGTTGTTCGCTGGCGGATCCGTTAATAGGAAAGTTGGGACAGGGTTCGTGGCTGCTCGAATGAGAAAGGATCTCTTCTTTGTACTTTTCTTTGTCTTGCCTGCCTGGAAAGCCGCTGTCTCCTGAGAAATTCGAAACACGGACGGGTATTCCCACGGCGGTTGTGTGAAAGCATGTGCGTACAAGTAACTCATCTAAACTTTCTGAAGCTCGTCCTCCCCTTCCCCTTTTGACAGCGTAGATGCTTGATCAAGGGAGGTGTCGTGGCTGACCCCTCACAGCATTCTTTAGTGTCACCCGCGAGACTATGGTCGCTTCAAGATAGGTATAGCGTGATATACAACTAACTATTACAACTTGCAACCTACAACAGAAAACATATGCAAAGATGCATGTTCCGGATAAAGTTTTGTAGCACCCAAGCTAACAGGACAAAATGACGGTTTAGCACCGGGCGGCCATATAACTGAGCGCGCTAGCAGGGAACCACTGTTGCAAGTGCTCCAGAGCGACAGAAGGAAATGAAGCATCGTGGCAGAGATTAGTCTGATGTTGCCACTCTAAGATACGGGTTAAAGCATGCGATATATGCACCGGTCCTTCGTTATCTAAAGAGTGGCCATTTAAGAAAAAGAAAAAATTCAACAATTTATTGCACCGCAGCGACCGAAAACTGCATCTTTACTGGATGCATAAAGATGAAAGCAAAACAAAATTAGCGTTACTCACGACAGGTTCACTGGAAGCAGTGCAGAGACGACAAAGCGACGAAACGACACAGAAAAGCGTACGGTGACTTTGATTATAACTTTGCAATGGCTAGACTTAACCACCCTAGCAACAGCCGAAAAAAAAACAAGAAAAAAAAAGAAACAGCTTGAGAAAGAGACCCAAACTAACCAACAAAGAAGGCCCGCCCACGAGAGTGGCGTACAGCATAAAGGCGCGGTCATTGGCGGGAATCGTCTGGCCACCCGGGGCCCCGCAGTAATGACGTCCTGCCTTCCGGAGCTGGGACCCTGGCCCGGCGATGGACAGATAGCGCCGATAGCGGCCCCGCACGGACGTCGCCGCCAGCGCCGTAATGGCCGGACGCCCCGCTGGCCCCGCTGGCAAGCTGTCATTACGACGTCGTCATCCCCGTGACATCATCCTCTGTCTCCCGCCAAGACACGGGGTATTTAAGATCGGGGACACGATGGACCCGGCGTGGGCGAGTGCCGGAAATGCAGTGTCGCCTGTACTCTGTTCCGATACGCCCGCTCCACGCCAGGCAATGTTTTCTGATCGAAGACGATGCTGATGGAGGGTTTTTCTGGCGCAAGGTGACCCAGGCCATATTGCGCCAGAAACAATTATTTCAGAGAACCGGAAGATGAAGCCATCGCTCGCAAGCTGTAGCCTCGTGTAACTATAGCTAACTGCCTAGAAGATCACACACGTGATCGAATGGTGCTAAAGGATGATCGCCCACAAAAAATGTTTATTCGAAGTTATGGGCGACGCGTGAACCTATACGTGTATCTTGACCACGCTTGGTGTGTGGTGCGTTATACGTAATACTCTCCAATTTGGCCGTCATCAGCAGGCAGGAACGTCCTTCTTCGGCGGGAAAGACACACCGATTAACACCTTCTATACTACTCTTCTGTACGCTGCTCCAACTTCGACTGTGTTCGTCGTCGTATTCCGCGCTTCCACACCACCTCTGCTTCGCTCACCATTTGGCCAAACTTAGTTGGTCACTCCCCGTCTGTGAGCTTCCGAAGTATCTCACTCTCTAGCTTCCTATCTTTCCTTCTTCCTCTCCGTCTCTACTCACATGCCCGAAAGCACTTCAGGTTTGCTCATGCGGAACCACACTTCCAACGAGGGATCAATGCAAACCCATCATAACTCCATTCTCGGAGCAAACTAGCGTACTGAAGGGGGTCAGCAAGCCCTCCACCCCCAAACCTTCCCGAAGCACTCCCCATTCGCACTCCCCCCCTCCCCTCCCCTCCAAAGCTACAAAGTTACCAAGTGCAAGAACGCGGTAGACAGAAGCGGTGCATGGTCATCGCTCGGTGCGCGCCATCAGTGACCCCCGCAGTACACGGAAGGATAAATGCCCCGTGACCACAGCACCGTAACGACCCATCCTAATTACCGTGCTCCGTGACGCGCGGCGGAGGGGGAGAACCACGGCATCTACTTGGCGCTTCTTCGTTTCCTTTCCTCTCTCGCAAGCAGAGACAATCCCATCACGCGCATTTCAAGCGGACCCCGGGTGCAAGCTCCGTGACCATCCTCGCCCGCCCACCCCTCCTTTCGTAAACCCAGGGGGATCTAATGTCTGGGCCCTAGATCAAGGGGAGATCCTGCGGCTTCAGGCGGCAGAGGCCGCGGGGACCGCCCTCATCATCGCAAGCACTCTCCTCATCAACGGACGCCGAGTCGGCCCGTTTACTGGGAGCGCGGTGTCTGCGTGTCTGTCCCATTCGTCGACACAACTGGCTTCATTATACGGAAAGTCTCGAGGCACGTCTGTGGACGTACATATAGGTAAGTGCATGCTAGGGGACCGTATACAGCGTTCTCGCGGCGGCGTCTGCGGCGACGCGCGCTTTTCATCATTGGGTCGGTTCGCTTCTCGGGGAAAGCGGTTCGTTGTTGGGAACGGCCACTTATAGGAGAAGTGCTCGAGGGGCTGATATGTATATACAACCACGTGTAGCGGTGCCGCTCAAAGGGTATATATGTGACACCGCAGTCCCTAATTAGAATGGAATACCACATTACCATCGCGTTCGCCCTCAACAAGGCACACCGAAGAGAAAGAAAAAATAAATACAATTGATGCCCATAACAATCGCGATGCCTAAAACTGGTTCGCTACTATACGTTTAATTTTAAGTCCAATCTTATACGCTATGCACCTGATGGAGCAAACGCACAAAGAGAACGAGCGCCGTCACGAAACACATTTGGCGCTGCCTGATTTGCTCCATCAGATCGAATAGAGTCAGCTGCGGGTGGACTTCTAGCGAAAAGGAGTATGTATATCTGTATACGTGGCGGCCCGTATAGCTTTGTCCTTTAATTTATCGTAGGTTGAGACGAAGTATGGTTCTTTCTTACGCCGCTTTCCTTACGTCCGGAATAATCCTCGTATACCCTGAAAACAGAAGACCTGTCAAGATAAGAATCGCCAGATCACCGTAATATAGTATATATCTCTCTGGGGGAACGGCTGGATGACTCGCAGACTAACGCGCACACACTCAGAGGAGGAGCTCCGCGAGCGCCAAGAAACGCGTAACATAAAACGTATACTACACGAAAAATCCCATATCGCTGTCGCGTATATAAATTGAGCCGTTCCGTTACGAGGGCAAATCCTCTCCCGCTGAGCCCCACTCAAACGCGCCTCGAAAAGCCGAACTCAACGGTCCGTCGCTTCCAGCGTTCTACATGTCGAAGCTCGAGATGGACCCTGGCCAAGGCACGGGACACACAGACACCCCTCGTGAAGTGCATATCGTCGCGGCTTATTCGCGACGTCCGATTTGTTCCTTCGCCCAAAAGACGGCATGACGCGGCGCTTTCTCCGTCGCTGATTGGATCGAAACGACCGCCGCACCGTGTTGCGAACGCCAGCCACGATTGGCTCGAGTAATTCGCATAGCCTTCGTTTCGCTTCACCTTAGAATGAGAGGTGGAGGCCCGGCGACGATTGCCTCCGGCCAACGAACCTCCATTCGCCTTCTTTTTCTTCCTCGGGCACGGGGTTGGCTACACTCCGTTTCACTTAACGATGGACTGCAGCGGAAGCTACGAGTCGTGCCAGCCAATCCAACGCTACGCGAGTGTCACGTGACCAAAGGGAAGGGCGCAGAGACGCCCAAGTCGCACCTTCAGGCGACGCGTTCGCAACGCTCGATTGGCTGGCATGGGTCGTGCAGCGCCCGCCGTTGTTCATCGTGTACGGTGAAACGGACTCCATTCTTTTGGGCCATGCCGCTTCGTCCCATGGAGCCAGCCATAGGCTCGAGCGCCCGAGTGGGTTCGGACACGGCGCGATGGCGTACAACCGAAGCCGACGAAGCGGAGCGCCCGACAGTCATCGACGGGAAGAAACCCAATTTGGCGAATCGGTCCCGCATACATCGCACCCAGCGGACCTGCCTCCTCTCCCTCCGCACTTCCCTCGGGCTGGGACTGCCTCTTCCTTTTCTTCTCTTTTCGGGACATTATATTGGGCTCCGAGATGTTTGCCTCGGTCCCCGGGGGGTGAGTGGGCTCGTCCCTGGGTCAACCTCTAATACTTCGCTCGCCTTTGTTTTTATATACAGCTCCGTAGCTCCTTATTATTCTTTTCCCTTTGTATTAGTAATATCTGTGCGAAAAAAATAAATATAAAAGGACGTTTGCGTTGATATTGGTTGTGGGCCACGCGGGGTGATTTAGAGCGGATAGCGCGGCGAATTCGTGTTCCCTTGTGGTGCAGATTGTATGCTTGAAGGTCGTATGACAGCATTGTGATCGATTTTTTTTTTAATGCGTATCACAACATTATTTTGGCGAGCTTCGTCAGTTCAAGCTGAAACAAGGAAACAAGGTTGCGGTCAAACTGACGCAGGCGCCTAAATTGTATTAGGAGTGCGTTCCTGCCGCACGAAGGAATACTGCATCCAAAAGGAAGTGCTTGACAGGCTCGAATAGATGGATGAAGCGGTAAACCTGAGCCCTTCGAATAAGAGCCTGTTCACACATACAGCGGAGCGCTAAGTCAGCGCCACGTGAACGCTCGAAAGAGCGCTTTGTGGCGCCTTGTTAGCGCTTTCGTAGCGCCTTGTTAGCGCTTCAGTAGCGCCTTGCTAGCACTTCTTGTACCGCACTTACCGCTGCGGATTAGCGCGTGCACTGCGGTTCCGGTTCCTGTGGTTGTGTGAGCATCAGCAGCACCATGGCGGACATGTGGGACGCTGAGATAAAAACGCGACAAATGCTGTTACATACGCAATTAGTGCATGTATGTGTGGACGGTCCAGAAGAACGTTCTGGGTGCGCGATATCTTTCGGGCCCCGAGATACCGACGGGTACCCGGCGAACCTTGTTCCCATGCTGAAGGACCGAGACACAGAGCTCTTTTAAGCTTGACTATATTTTAACTGCGTGCCTTTGAAACCAGGCTCACGCATGTCGAATACAAAGCGATGAGGTCGCACCCAATAAATTAGTCGCTCAAAGTCCAAGGCTCGGGATCGCCTGCCCGATTCTTTGCTTGGAGAGCGGCTCTTTTACTCCTTTCACTGCCAAAGGGAAAACAACGGAATCGCCGTGCACGCGCTGTTCCGCAGCAGCAAGCGTGGTACAAGGAGCGTGAGAGCGCTTAAAGCCCAGTTCACACTGTTGCGTTTGACTGCGTTTCGACTGCGTTTGACTGCGTGGCCAGCGAGACACCGGACATCGATGCTGCTTATATCGCGTGCCACGAAGATTCGCAGAATGGATTCCATGCTTGCATACCAAGCACAGATGTGCGCGGTGAAAGCTCGCTCTTGTATCTCGCCTTCTACGTTGGTCCGACGCTACTCAGACGTCAGCAAAGTCTCTGGAACCGGCACTTATAGGCCGGTTCGAGACACTTGCGTTTATGAGCGGTGCGTCTGAACAGCGTTGCAGTTCGAGAACGCTATGAGTTCAAGTTCGACTGCAGTTCGAACGACATCTGAGCTCGTATGTCGAACGGCAATCACATCACGAAGGTAATCGGTCAGGTGCGCCGACTCGGAACATATCGCGCATGATAAGCAGCGCAGGATGTCGCTGCCGCAACGCAGTCAAACGCAGTCAAACGCAACTGTCTCAACCAGGCTTTACACTGCACTGCTGAAGCGCTAACAGCTAGAGCGCTACACGTCACGCGCAAGTCGGTGCCACATGGGCGCTGATTTCAGCGCTCATGGAGACGCTAACCAGCACTCCGCTGTATATGTGAACCGGCCTTAACCCGGCAACGCTTCGGTGACACCTTCCCGCATGTCCCGCGACGTCGCACGACGGCCTCGTCGCAAGTACAAACTGCAACAAGAGTGTAAGCCTCCTGCCCCGAGTCAAGAAATACTGGATGACGCGGAGAAAGGACCAGAGCCGGGGCGCGACGGACCCGTAACGTGCAACTCATCGTCATTGCGCGCTTAACTTAACACGACACTGTGGCTCTTCAGGGCCCCTAAACTCGTCAACCACAAAGCTGGGGCCGACGTTGACGGAGCGCGCCGATTGGCCTTTCACGACGATACTTCGCGCTTTTTTTCCGACGTCCAATCGACAGGCCCCGCCAACTTTCGGCCCCAACTTTGTGTTTGACGAGTTTAGAGGCCCATGGTGCGTGATTCGCTTCTTGGTAATTCTCATCGGCTAATGCTGCACTATCACTGACCGCGGAGTGATAATAAAATGCTCCGGCCACACCTCGCGTTTCTCGAGACTCGACTCTATATCCGAGCAAAAACGCGAAGACGGACAAGTCAGCGACAGCTTAAAAACGCAGTGCGACTCCAGCATCTTAAGTTATCGCTTCGCTGCCCATGAAATTGCGGCATCAAGCGTCGAGGAACCTAAACAAGAAGCGTGAACATAAGAATAGGCCACGCCCCTCGTTTCTTAAAGCTGTCGGTAACGGACTTCGCTCCGTGGCACGTTCGCTTTGCGCGCAGCGCAACTGCTACCTGTTTTATATATAATGCCACGTGCAGAGCGAAACCCTGCCGAGCGAAAGGTGTCGCTTGTTCGCCAACATATTTCACTTCGTATTTTGAGTTCGACGCTCTCGTTTTGTCCAGCAATAGTCAGTTCGCATTATCCCTGAAACTTAGCGAGGTTCCTCCCGTTCCTCCCTCGCCCACGTGCACATCGACACGCTCAAGCACGCGCCGCACACTTTACTACAGCCCCCACAAATATTGTTCTCCGTCAAGTTAAAGTGCATCGAATGAAGCCACAGCCACTGCATGCAGATGCGATGACAGAATGTATATATTTATGCGGACACGCCTCAACCATGTTTGCTTTGTATACACCAATGCAGTGTTCATAAAGAAGCCCGCTTTGCCCACACCAGGTGTGGGTACTGCGCTGCGCAAAAACCAGAATTCGGGTGGAGTGAAGCGTCTGCGCATGCGCAGAACCGACAGCAGCGCCACCGCAGGGGCGTGACGTCAGTGAGTTGAGTTTGTCTATACATACGGTGTGTTTCGCACATGTCGGCAGACAGTTTTGTCAGACCATTGCGAGAGAAACGAGGAAGAAATCCGCCTGAGGCAGTGCCTCGCAGACTGTCTTTTGTAGGATGTACAGTAGCCTTGTGACTGCGGCTGAGACTGAACCCGCGTCCCCTCGTCCCATTTACTCCCCACCTGCAAATCAACGCACAATCCACAATCCGCAATCCGCAAATACTCCCTTCCTAAAAGCCAAAGAGCATCGTATCACAATCCAACCCCGCTCCCCCAAGAAAAAGAAAAAAAAAAGAAAGAAAAACCAATCTACCTTGCCTCCGATCGCGATTCCTCTTTTCATTCTCGCACACTGTGTTGCTCTTTATCCCGTAGCGTTTGTATGCCGGCTTTTTCATTTTTCTTTTATTTCCTCTCTCTCCTTTCCGCGCTTATTACGCTAAGTGCGCGCCGCAGTCAGAACCTGCTCGTCCTCGTCGACGGACCCGCGGTCTGAACCCTCGCACGTGCATACATATTTAATTCGAGAGGAGCGGGAAACCCGGAGTCCGGCCACAGGCACCGCGGGAGCGGCCCGCGGACGTCGGCGACGGCTGGCGGCTGCCCTGAATATTAATTCGGAGTCAGTCATTATTGAGATTGAAACGCCGCGTTTCGAAGCCGCCCAAAAAAGGGAAGGGTGGGAGTGGAGGTGAACTGCGACAGGGGATATAGGTATACGCAGGGTCGCCTGATAAAGAGGGGATAGTGTATAGATACTGCGGAGTTTTAAGGCAGCAATCCCATTTGGAAACGTCGCTCGCTTCTTCGCTTCGTGTCAGCTGACAATATTTGTTGTTACTACTTTGTCGTCCAGAAAGACAGGACTATATATATAGCTGGAAGGGGGCCTTCACGTACAATGGGGCAAGTTGCTACACTAGCTAAGGAATGAGGCAATAGGTGTTTGGAAAAGACGAATCTTCTCGATGGCGGAGCGCCGTTTAAAGACGGAGATGGCGTCTCGTTTCGATAACAGTGTTAATTGGAGGGGGGGGGGGGGGGCATGATGCGATATGTGACGCAAGACCGTGATCCAGTCCACGAATGGCTGCTGTCTGCCATCCCGTAGAAAATCTTCGTAATTTTAGTGAACGTGTAGCGAAATTTACTGTCATTGGGAAACCGTTGGCCCAGTGTGTCATGGCGTGTTTAGATTTGCGGAATTGCGGGCGGATCTCTGCCGGCGGAAATTGGATCTTGGAGCGGGTGCCGAAATCGACACCTCTCTTTTGACAAAATGCGCCGCAAGACAGGGACAGAGTAAGGAGACAACACGAAGCGTCAACTCGTCGCTGGCGAAAAATCTGGATATGGATACTCGGACTGATCCAGATTTTCTACCAGGGACGAGCGTATTTCGCCACCCGGCTCCAAAATCCACTTTCCGCCAGCGCGGATCCACTCGCGAATCCGCAAGTCTAGACGCGCCATTAGTGCGCCGCAACTCGGAGAAAATGAAGCGAAAGCTCGCGCTGCTGAACCCTGGGATCTTTCGATCCGTGTGGACATCGCACCGGGCTGCGATCGCGCACCATCACGCAGCAGTTATCCCTATTGTGCGACGCACGTTAAGGACGCAAGGTCAGCAGTCGTACTGAACTGGATAAATTTCTCATCTGAACCATCGTCGCCATACTATAGTAACTACGGCGACGCGAGGATCCGTAACGCACGTAACATTTGACCTCTAATTTGCAGCTTCAGTAGTGTTTTTATTTGCTTAATAATAATACAATAGATATAAAACTAATTTCAGGCGGAAGACGTACGGCCTCAGTAGTTATTATCTCATTACCACTGAGTGCTGACCTTGGACTGAAATGGTCAGCAAAGGCGAGAAAATGCTTTATATAGACCCTTTTATGGTACACAAACACAAGCAGTCTCTTGGCAACCAAGACACTTCCGGTCACTCCGTTTCGGCGGTCCTTATGAGCCTGTCGATGAAAAATTCGTGGGAAATGATGAAGTATAACAGAAATCACTAAGTTGTGGATTTAGTGATGTCCTTATGTGGCACTATTCAACAGATAAAAAGGGAAAGGTCGTCTTACAGGAGCAGTAACTCGCTCGCTAACCAATCCTTGAGCTAACCACCTGGAGAACTAGTCAGAAAATATTTCATGAACAATTACAAAAAGCGGAGGGAGCTATGGGCTGGCTGTGGTGGGAGTTGTTTGTCCTCTCTTTTGACCGGAATTTCGCGGGGACGTAAATTGCCAACAGCGCCTCCTTCCGGCGCGTTTAAAAACAAAGGTTCATATGCTTTATATACACGTCTACGTATTTCTCTCGAGCCTTAGACGCCTCAGTAGTCATCTGTAAAGTTTCTTTGCACTGATGCTCCACGATTCTTAATTGAACAGGGGTACTAAAACGATAAAAAGGCAGCGCAAAAAAATAAGTAACCGATTCTTTTTCGGTTAAAGAAAGTGCACATATACCGCTCTTCTTCTTTTTTTAATCGAATTCGTTATACAAAATGATAAAACGTGATGCAATGAATGGGAACCAATAAAACATACCCCCTTCGGTACAATGTCGGCACGTGGTTTGACGACTCGGAGCATGCTTCGCCAATGATTTATCATTGTATGCCTGGCTTACTTTATCTACAAAAGACTCACATTAAATATTAAATAAACAAAACTTCCACGTAGTTTAATTTAAGTTATTGCCCACACGAAACGAGTTGGCTGTACCAGAAACCCGCAACGATACGAAAGCGCGATTCGTTTTTATGAAACTACCAATACATCAAGTTGCGGAGGCTCGCGTTATCGAAGGCGCACACGCACGCGCGCCACCACGAACTCGCGTCGTTGTCGTCGATATAGGAGCGCATCTTGGCGCTCTACGTGCACTTTAGAAAAAGCAAAGCCGAACAGATAACAAGAGCGTTCCTTATCAAGGGAAAACCACTTGCGACAGAAACAATAAAGTTTGGGAAACGAAGAACCAGCGCCAGCTAAGTTGGAAGTACGGCGGCCACGAGGCAGCGCAGTGCTTCCACCCTGACGGCGGGTTATATAAAGCCAAATCTAAGCACTAGGTAAAAGAAAATAAAAGAAATTAAGTTAATGTAAGTAACATTGGCCGTGTCCGGTACCTCGGGGTCCGATGGAAAGCAAGCTAGAGCCACGAAATAATTAACGGTGGTAGTTGCCAGTCATTCCTTGTCGCACTGAATATAGCAAAGGCAATGTACAACACCCTAGAAGCCCTTTCCTGGATGTTCCGTGGACTTATGAGGCCAGTGAACAAAGTGAAGGGTCACTAAACCTCTAGACCTCTATGTTGGTGGCCGCCTGTCTGTACTAATTAACTAAAAACAACAAAAAGAACGAATGCCAAGGAAGTCTTTTCCTTGGCATTTTCCTGGAGTTCTGGGGCCAGGGAATACGGTGCAACGCCACTAGACCTTTAATGTTGGTGACGCCGTGTCTACCCTAGCAAACGTGGACCAAGAACAAGAAGAAAAAAAGGGGGGGGTATGCAAGGAAAATGCTTTCCGTGACAGTTCCGTTGAATTCTGAGGCTGGTGAAATGACAGTGAAACGCCAGGCTGCCAGTTGATCGAATTCACTGGGCGGCCCCTGTCCAGCCTAAGACGGCCAAGGCCATATCCTGGCTCCAGATATAGCCCAAGCTAATGTGCTGCCTGGGTTGAAGCTTCGCATAGCAGACCAATTAACCGCGGTCGCCATTGTGCACCGTGACCGTGATCTCCACCTACATGTCACCGCAGATAATCCAGTCACGCGGAAATAGCCCGATGCCTGGAATTGGTCGAGCAACCGCGTGGCTTCTAGTAACGTATCGTCGGCATCGGAACTTCGGAACTGCCAGTAAAATGGGTTCAGTGAAGTGCTTGACGAAGTTGTGGCATATGAGTCCGCCGAACGGAGCACACGGCGAAGCTGTTATCATGGGTCAGGGCAGCAAACATCGCACTCTGAAGGGAGTCTGTAAGATCCCTTACCTGCAGAACACGGAGACAGCCAATCACGCCGAACGACAGGTGAATCCCAGCGAATAACAAAGCTCCAAACGCGATTAGATACGAAAAACAAACAAACAACAACAGATGTATACGATGTGCGGTTCTATGAGCATTGTCCCCGTGCACATCGCACTGATCGGATCTAATCGCATTCTGAGCATCGTCATTCGCTGGGATCCTTCTGTTCTTCCACATGACAACCTGTCTTCGTGATCCGCAGAAAAGCGCGCTTTAGGGTGTGCGTCCCCGCGGTTACGGGTAACGTGAAAATAAGTGTTCATTACCAGCACGCTGTTAAAAAACAAGCCCGCGTTTTCCAATACCAGCGTGGGCATTGCGCATGCACAGAAACCCAGAGAAGAAAAGTGTCTGCGCATGCGCAATGTCAACAACAGCGCCACCGTAGTGGCGCTGTTGTTGGCATTGCGCTTTATCGTGGCGTCAGAAAGTTGAGTTGGTGCGTAGATTGGACCACAACTGTCGGAGCGACGGTTCATAGATGTCACTTCCCTTTCTCTTAGCCATTAGTGCGGCACAGTCAGCTAACAGAAGACTATGCGGACAGAAACTGAGGGAGAGGAGGAGACGAGAGCGCGCGGGGACGTCAGAACACCGAGCTCGGGTTCGATTCATTAGCGGCTAGACCTCAAGCTACCTGCCTTGACCATTGCTGCACCTGACTCTACATTAGGTTGGGATTTTACTCATCGCATATCGTTTCATGGGACAAAAGAAAACTAGTACACGAGGTGAAAATCAAAAGCCTGCTTTTCGGTGCGAAATTTTGAAAAGTAGAGCCAAATACAGCGGACTATTTCTTACCTCCTTTCTTTCGAAAGCCCTCCGCTTTTTCCCTGTGATGCATCCGCGGTGCCCAAGTACGTCAGCCGAACCCAGTTCGCGCACTGATGGACACGAGCACTGTGTCACTCGAACGTATGCACTCGTCAACAATTAATCCCTCGAGGAATATTTGAATTCGCGTTCGTGGTCAATGAATGCCGTGACGGCACTTATCATCGCTCGCAAATGACAAGTTCCCATGGTGTGCTTGAAAAGCACTTTGGAAAATTGGTGTCGTCGCATCTGGTGAGATACCACGTCGTGACCACGAAATTTCTCACAACACTTTTCATTTAAGAATGAAAGCTGATTATGAAGAAGGTGAAAAATAATCTCATGGTCCCTTTAAAAGTGTTAGGACACACCAAAAATGAAATATGAGATGACTACACTGCTTAGGACCGATTTTATGCTCCTTTATTTCTGCTAAATTTGTTTTAAAAATGGTACGATAGTTTCGTTAATAAATAGATTTCAAGGTGGGACCTTTGGATCCACCACATTTGAGAAGGCCACCATGTTTGTGGGTTCGGTGACGTCATTCGCCTAATGCGCGGCGTCCCCTACTCGCAGACTCGGCACTTCTCGGATTCTCGGGCTTCAGCTTCCTCGTTCACCTTCCGCGTATTGACCACGACGTTTCGGGACGATGACGTCTACGGCATCGCTCGCTTCGTCGGAGCCTTCGACACTGATCGCAGCCGCGATGAGAGTGATTGCTATCGAGATATGTCGGTAGATGGTCATTTTGACTTTGACCCGCTGGCGACCAGTTCCAGCGACGTCGACGAGATCGTCACCAATGAACTCGCCGTCACCCGCGATGATCTTGCACGTGCATGCAGGGTGGAAGTTGAAAGGGGCGAAAGCGAGAGTAGCGTTGGAGCCGAGTAGTGCGTGCGTTGGTATACCATGGCGGAGGCGAGCATGAGAGAGCGTTAAACTAAATACGACGATGACGTGGTTTATTGACACCAAAGTGGTGTTACTAACTAGGGCAGTGTTTCCCGATCGCCAGACGAAAAAGATCAACATTCGTAAATTGATTATTGCAATTACTACCAAGCTTTAAAATCGAGAAACTTTGTATATGCGCCAAGTAGCCTATAAGCGTTCCATTTAAAGAATAATCTCCCGTTTAGTTTTCGTGTCCTAACCTCTTGAAGAAGCGCATGGGCGTACCACAGTTCTGATCATCAAAGGATCGTCCCGCAGCCAATCAGACCACGGCATTGGCCGATGACAACGCCACGAAGCAAGACGCGTGGAGACCCCGCCTTTCGTAAAATATCCGTGACCACAGACGCTGCTATAGTACCGTAATGCAGCACCGTTAAGTCATGCGCATAAGATACCGAGCGGTGCGAGGAATACTGAAACATAAGCTCTCTGCCTATGTGCGAGGGAAACAACTCGGCTTACCTGACACTTCTCAAATTCATTTAAGTCGACAACCGCTTGGCAAACATAGACCGAAAGTTGCGCGTTTTAATGACGGTTCTAACAGTTTATGTGCAAAAAAAAAAAAGAAGCAAAATAACGTACTGTTAAAGCAAGCGAGGGCATAACACAAATGGGACATATAAAAACCAACCGCCAAAATGGGGTAATAAGCACAATTTCGCGATTAATGAGCTCATCCATGATTAGCGAGCGATGATGAATGATCGACTCAATAGCCGACCAGCACAAAAGGAGAGTAAAAAAATAAGAGAGAGGGAGGGGAGGTTTAATCAAGTTCGCTTGGCGACGATGCGGACCTCGCCCTCAGAGTCACTTGCATAATGCCCTTTTCTTCCTGCTTAATAAACGCTGTTTGCTGAAATTGGATATGACCTTTATCCCGTTCTTCACGATCCTCGTGCGAGGCTCTTGTCCACAGACTATAAGCTCGTCACTGTCGTTACATTATTCGCAGCACGTAATCTATAGTGTGCGTCGCACTTCTTGTTTGAAGCGGTATTCTTCGAACAATCTACATGTCCGTGACGGAGGCTTCGGATATTGGGAAGAACGTTCGTTTACTCGGCTACTTATCCCCCAGGCACCGGCTTAGCAGCGCTGTCGCTACCGGAGCTCCGCGAGGCCCTTTGTGTCGCTGATACAGTTACCGCTCCGCCGCTCCCAGGCGCCAGCTGCGCACGCGTTTGTTACATTTCAAAGAAACGTTGTCGTCTTATCCCTCGCTGCCGGACAAACATATCGTGGAATAAGACGACGGTAAGCCGGAACGCTTCCATCACTGTGAGATATACCCAGTCAAGTATCCGCATGACGGTAATGGTGCAGACGTATAAGGCTATGCTAAAACTCTCCGATGTGTGGGAACAAGGACCACCGCGAAGATTGACTCGGTCAACAAGCAGCTGATTTTAATGACGTCGGCGAGCCTTGTTTACTCTTTCCTGCGTTCGCCTACGGTCTCTGACAGCTGAAGAAACGATGGAGAGTTCTCTGCATCTTATTACCGATCCGCAGAGAATGAGGCTGCGGTCGAAGAAGAAATTACTGAGCAAGAGGCGTCACGCCCCGAGTTTCTTGAGCTGTCGATTGGCTGTAGACGGCCGTCGGCAGCACTTCCAAGTACCGTCTATAATGCGGGCCTCGCCGCGAAACTGCGACACGACGCCCAACGCGTCCAGAATGAGGAAGACGGGAATTGGAAGCCGGGAAGAAGAGAGGTGGGAGGGAGGGGCAACTCCTTTTGTATTCGGGCAGGCCATTACTCTAATTGGAGAGGACAAGGATGGCTCAGCTCGGCCCTTTGAAAAAAATTCCGGGGCTGCTTGGCCGGATTTTGATTACTGCGCGCGCGGACGCGGCTAGGCCTTTCCTTTGTACTCCGGCCCCGGTGTTATGGCGGCTTCTCGAACCTCTCACTCCCCCCACCCCGCCCACATACACACACACACACACGCCTCTTAGGAGCGTATGGCACCCACTCTTTGTTGCGCCTCTATGCTCTCGTGCTCAGCATAGCCTTTGTTCAGCAGAATTGAGATGAATCCGATGGACTCGCGCTGCTGACTGAAGAACTCGCTCGAAATGCGGGCGATGAATGCGAGCTGCAGCTTCACGGCGGGTGTCTTCTTTTGGGAAGCGTTTCGTGTTCGACTCCTCAAATGAAACGAGTCCTCAAAGGATGGGGATCAGCTCTTTCTTTTTTTTTCTCGCGTAAACAGATTCCACTTGCAATCTACGCTGGTTTGGTTTATTAGGAATGTACATATGGATATTTTTCTTTTCTTTTATTTCTTTTTGAAGAATAGAACGTCTACAGTGCAACATGAATAATTTTACTTGACACAAAATAATGCATAAAACCCCTTCTGCGTTGTTGCTTCGACGGAAACGTTCTCTCGACAACCACATAAAAAGATTTAAGCGACGCGGCTTTTTTCCATTGAATATGGAGAGTCGCTTATCTCAACAAAGTTCAGGTCAAATAATTTTTGTTTGTGCAATAGAATAATACAGGAAGCAAGTCTTATATAAAAGTAACAGACTGAAATTGGAATAATTTTATGTTTCCCATAGAGTTTCTATTCATAATCCATTTTACGACACAATCTCATTTCCCCAATAGTTTCTTTACGCAATCCCCGAATATATAAAAAAAGTTCCGAGTGAATTTTTCATGTAGCCTTTTTCCATGTAACTCCCGGAACGCCATTACGCGATTCTTTTCAACTTCCAATTTTGTTCACCGAAAAGAAAAATATTGGAATAAATCTTTTACGCAGAAAGCGCCGTTGGATTTCCTACACTCACATTATTTATTAGTGATTCTCGAATATTTACCAAAAATAACAAATTCAGCGGCCCTAAATTTTGTTTAGGAAATTGCTCTTTTCTTGTCCCTTTCTAAACGAAATAAAATTCTAGAAAGGCGGTCAACGTATTCGAGAGCAGTGTGATGCGAAAAGATTAAAAGAAAGTCCCCAGACCTCACACCATAGGAACCTCACCGATGTGGTAATCCCGCCACATCACATCAACTTGGCCGCATACGAATTTCGCGTAACGGGACAAAATAGTACACCAAAAAGACATAAAGAAGACCTCACAAACCACTAAAGAGTGACAAGAGGTAGCTCGTGAACCCCTCACGCGTCAAACGAAAAACAACATAGAAAAAAAGAAGATATTTCAATGCGAACAAAAACTAAAAATAAACGAAATGTTGAAAGAAAGTAACCTCAGTGAGAAGGGAATGTAACGGTGAACCGTTTCTTTGGTATCCCCTTCACACGCGCCTGCAGCGGTACGGGGCAACGAACAATGCCCAACAATACGGACTCAAGCCCGCAAGTCTGGAAAGAGAAGTTGGGGAAGCGGCATCGGCGACGACGGCGACGTGGTAACGGCTGCGGCTCCTTCTCTTCCCCGCCCAGAAACACCTTGGCCTCCAGCGGGGCTGATGAAAAAATGCAGCTGCCTTGACCCGCCGCAGCGACGACCTCGGCGCCCGAACCCATCTGGGAGGCGTCGAGGTCGAACGCCTCACAAAGGAGGAAGTGCGACAGATTTTATAATTATTTCTACCATTCTCAGATGTGACAGGAGAAAAAAAAAATGTATCTGGTTCGCGGATGACAAACGCGTGGTTTACCAGTGTTCGATGAGGTTGGTTTCATTGGTTTCGAGAGTGCTGGGTCAGGAGGTAGAGGATAAGGAGACTCGTTTCGTTTCCCCTGGTGATTGAATTACAACAAAACGCTCCTCGCACGTTCCCGCCGATGATGAGGACATGATCTTGTTTATTCCCGCTTGTTTCGTTTGTTGTCCTGCGCTTAGGAATACATTTTGAGACTTGGGAGAAAGCGGTTTGAGAAACAGCGGTTGATAAAACAGAAAGAAAACTGTTATGTATCAAGTTAGGTAAACTGAGCTATCTCGAGAGCGGGCTGCGCTCGTGATTCAATAAATCTATACAACAGGGATAGGAAACGATGCCTCAGGTAAAATATTAGTCGTAACCCACACATTCTCTGCCAAAATATTTCGTTCGGAAAAAAACATTACTCATATTATGGCGCCGCACGTCGTGCTCCATATGCCTCTTCTCCTCGTAGCACAGGAGCAATCGGCAAAGCCGCCACACGGTCAGAACAACGAAATAATAATAATAATAATAGGTACATGTATATTTGATAGACGTACGTAGCAGGTTGGGTCAATACACAAGTTTATCGGTATGAAAGACGTTTCCGGAGTCAAAACATTACTAAGCTGTGCTCGACTTAGGTGAACTAGTTATATGACTTGCTCGGCAAGTTTGCACATTCTCCGCAGAAGTGCGCGCCACAGAGATGCTGGGACTCAGTGATGAAGATAAGTGCTTGGAACACTGTGCCTTTTCGTCTTAGGGCCTTCGCACTATTGCACTATTTTTCAACAACAAAATGGGAGAGGCTGCAGCACCCAGTGCGTAGATCAATGCGGTGCTAATCCCGCACGCTTATCGTACAAACATATCCTTCAAGCGGTTGGCTCTGCTCGGTGCCTGGTTTGGCTCAGCCCTTTGTTTGTACAAAGTATATTGTCGAAGACAGCCCCGTGCGCTGCAGCTCACTGCGTATAATTCACTCTTTCCAACGTAAAGATAAAAAGCTTGATGTCAGATGTAATATGCGTTTCCGAAGACTGGCTTCACTGACTTCCTTTAAAACTGCTCTCGGTAAACGTTTGTTGATCCGTCAAACCCACTTTCACAAAAAGAGAAGTGAGTTGGTCTCATTCTGACTTTACTTCCGTGCACGGATGCCTCATTATCTAATGCGCCCAGCCTAAGGTAGAGTAAGCGAACATTAAACGTGCGGTGACTGGAAGGCGCCGACTTAATTTTCTAATCGGTTCGGGTGGCTTGGCTAACTGGCTCGCAAAGCACGAAACCGATCAAGTGCATGCTGCGTTCGACGCGCCCTACATTTTTAGAAGCCATTGAGTTTAGGGTGTGCACCGATGCACCGAAAATCAGTTGAGCCGGTGTGAATGGCGCATGATATCCTGACCAAAAATAGTCACGCAGTCACAGGAATAGACGCTTTTTTTGCAACCGATAATGCATTATTATTGGGGCACAGTACCACACTTTCCCGTTATTGGCTAAACTCATTTATAGATGACCAGTGACTAGTGCTCCGCGTGGATATAGGGTAAGTGTACACGCAAGAGCTCGTAGGCTTCGTCTAAACGAGTATGACGAGCTTAGAATAGATAAATAAAATAAAAAGCATATTGAGCTATAAAGGGAACCAAGTTGACATGTAAAACAATAAAAAAGCCCATTTTTTTGCCCCAGCTGGACCGGGCAAGGACCCCGGCGATGTAAACAACACGAGTGGCACGAGCCCCTTCCTTTCACGGTTTCGCTTTCGACACCACAAAAGCACGTCCGCAAAAGCTTCCCGACGACCGCGGACACAAGCTGCACGCGTCGCAGAGCCGCGAGTCTCAGCTGCGCTCTTCCTTTTTATCGAGATGGCTGCCCGAAGGCTCTGGGGAGAGAAAGCAAGAGACCCCGATAGCTGTCCCCGTTGCCCAGTTCCGGTGCCCCCTAACTGAGGCTGGGGCACTGGGGATGAGGCTAGGAATCCCCCGGTCCTCCGGCAGCACGATGACCTTCATCTCTCGGCGACCGCACCGTCCTCCCGGGAGCACTGGCCGGACCGTCGGTGCTTCGACCCCGTGACAAGCCTCCTCCTGGACGGAAACCTCTGGGACGGCTGCAGCGTGCCATGCCGTGGTCCCGTTGCGGGGAGTGACCCCGCTTCGAGCGGTTCGGAAGTGCCCACAAAAGTGCGTCGTTCCCTTTCAGTGGTTTGTAAATAGAAACGGTATGGGACTGCTTTTGGTTAGAAAGCAACGACCCCGATACTGCGGGCATTAGCCCAGGCGCTGTGAAGATTTGAAAGTTCCAGAGCGTACGTCTTGCTGCAAGTTCATAAGACGGGAAATGAAACTCCCACGTGCCGAATATCTATGCTAAGAACAACAGCGACAGTAGACGCTACGAGCATTGCTTTCCAAAATAAATTTTTAAAGACCCCCCCCCCTTTTTTTTTTTGTAGACATGACATTTTCGGTTAATCAAGACACAAACGCAACTACAATACGTCACGCTTAAAGAAATATTTAGTTTTATAGCGTCACTGACGCGCTCACCACATCTTAGTCAGGTCATTTGAAAAACTTTAGCAGATTTCACACTCAATGGGTACAGCGCCTTTGGGTAATATTACGTCACCCTAAACTGGATAAAAATACAGTTTTATTAACTGGAGCCTTCTTTCCTGGAGTTTGTCACGAATTATTATTTGTTGACATTCCTATCCGTGAGCATAAACAAAACCGCTTTTTAAACTTTATGTTTTACGTGTATAAACTAGGCCACACCTCCGCTGAAGCATCCTCAAGATGCGAACGAGCTCGGGGAGATGGTTCTGCCTTTGAACGGACAGCATAGCAATAATTTCAGAAATTCCATATTGATGATGGTTCGCTGGAAAATACTAACCGATCTGAACGGCCTTCCATTCTATATCAGGGCGGTTTGAGAACAAAAAGACCGCCGGCAAAATATCACATAGCTAGCTTCAAAATTTGGTCTTTCAGTTTCAATAATCATCAAATAGCTGAAGCTAATCGGTAAGATCAAGAAGCTCAACAAACGGGTCCCGCGCAATCTGACGTATGAGCGTATGCATCAGAGTCAGGTTGCTGCTTTGCACCTTAGAAGAAGCTCCGACCATTCTTCACCTAACTTTATTTCTAAATACTGCGGATGATTTTTCTAACCGAAGATTAAAAACAGTCAATACTCGAGGCTTCTACAGAGTCAGAGGACAGTGAATTCCAGTCAATGATCGTCCGCACAAAACAAGAAGGAAAAAAAGGGATATGTGATAGTTATACTTTTAGGAGGTCTAACACTTTTCGAGTGATATAGTGTTGCCGAAAAGAGGCGCTAAAATTGGATCAAATAAATCATGCAATTAGAGCTTCTAAACCTTTTAAAATATATATATATATATATATAGTATATATATATCGGTTTTAGATGATTGACAGATTCTAGCATCAGAATAATAAAAATTTTATGGGCTAAATAAATTGTGACGTCTGATAAAAAAACGACTTTTTATGACAAGAAACGTTCTGAGCAAAAGTGTCTGACGAGTCTCCAAAAAGTTCCGCCAAACGCAAACCGACCACCAAAAAAAGAAAAAAAAAGGTTACTGTGTGATGGTTTGTCATCGTTTTTTTTTATTCCTTCTCTCAGCTTGATAAAACCATTACTGTAGAATATTACTGAAATCTAGTGGAAAAGTGCGCTCGAAATGAATGGAAACGTAGCCGGCGTTGGTCAATCAAACGAGTCCGCACACTCCAGCACTGCAAATCGCGTCCTCACGTTTTCTGGAAAGTGGAAGGGAAGCAGAAGGAAACATGCTGCCCAAGCCAATTTCTTGTTCTTATCACATGAATTTATTTTTGTAGTGCAGAACGTGCGAAAACCACAATAAAGTAAAAAAAAACTCGATTTTTTTATTTAGCTTTACTAACTGTAATTTCGGAATAACTGGCCTTTACCCTTTCCAATATGCAGAATTAGCTATCGCGAAAATCAGAATAGTTATTGCGAAATCGGCAAGTAGAAAGGATATGCCCAAGAAAACCAGCATCCAAAAGTAACCGCGCTTTGCAATGCCGTGACGTCAGGGTCTGTTTACACGGGACAGTGTACAGCGCTAACACTAGCGTTGATGCAGCGCTATCTTTGCGTTATCTCAGAGCTGTGAGGCATATGTGAACCGGCCTTTGACGTGATGACACGTCAAAACAAAAAACGAAGATAGCGGGAATTTATGTTTTTTTTTAAACGAAATATTAGTTTTTGGTTTGCAAAATGTCCCCTCCCCTCAAAAAAAAAAAAAAAAATTTACACATTTTTCTTTATTGCAAAAAATTGCAAACTAGGCGATCACCGAACTCTCGTTTTCCCGCCGAAAGGTAGCGCTAGGGGTCACAACCAGATGCCAAACTTTCAGCCCGAGTCCGATACCTTATCCCAGGATTATAAGTCATTTTCTGAAAATTTCAATGGGAAAATGGCGGCCGGCGGAGTTATCGATTACACCGAAAACGGGCAAAAAGGGGTAACATTTTGCCATTAAAATTTTCAGAAATCACTTATAACTTTTGAATAAGGATCGATCGGAATGAAACTTGGCATCTGCCCGTTTTTCTGTTTTGCCCGTTTTCGATTAACCGAAAACGGGCAAAAATGGGCTTCATTTTCCCATTGAAATTTTCAGAAAATCACTTATAACTTTTGAATAAGGATCGGATCGGAATGAAACTTTGGCATCTGGTTGCATCTCTAGTGCTACCTTTGGGCGGAGAAGCAGCGTTCGGCGATGCCTAGTTTATTTTTATGGTAAAAAGAAAACTCCTGTAAATTTTTTTGTGACTACCTGTACTTGGTTTATGATATTTTTAAAACGCCTAAAGTTTTAACCTGAAAAAGATGGAGAGAAAAAAGATTAATAAAAGCGGACCTAGTTTAAATTAGCAAAGGTAACAACAACAGTAGACTACAGAAGACTTAGTCACGTTTGGCATGGTATATTAACATCAGCTTAAAACAAATTCGATTATAAACAAACAACTTTGCTCAAAGAGAGAAAAAAAGTTCTTGAAAGGCTTTTGAAGGCCCCAAGAACTCTTCAGCCAGTGAAGAACGGTTTCGACTACATTATCGCTCCCTGTCGCACTAGAAATGCAACTGGGCGATTAATAACTCTTTCGCATCAAAAATCTTTAAAAAAACCTTATAGGTTTTTTACGAAGAACCCTCTGGAGGGGGTATTTAAAATCACTTTTTAGGGTAAAATATGGACACGTTGAAAAAACCCTAAGAGTTCTTTTACGACCGGATATTTTTGTTCTTAGAGTGCATAGTCACGCTCAGTTGCCTGACCCGCGTGGTGCAAAAACTACTTGCGAGGTGAAAAAAAAATAAACGAAAATCGCTAGGTCACGTTATCTACACATAAAAAAATTCGACTGCAAAATTACTAGACATGTCTGACAACACCAAAAAAAAGAACGCAAAATGAGGAGTAAGTTTTTTAGGCAGTGTAAAGTCGAGGAAAGTGTATTTGCATGTTTTGCCGCGCCTGCAGATGATGATGATGATGAAAACACAACCGACATATTTCTTTTTCACAGGAGTGCGTTTCCAGCGCCCGGTTTCGCTTCAGTGGCGCTCGTTGTCGGCGGCGCGGGTGCATTATGGAAAGCGTCCCATAATGACGTTACGAGCGATGTCAAGAGGGTCCCACGCATTGCATTATGGGAAACGCATAACGATAACATCACACGTGACGTCACGAGTGACGTCACGAGGGTCCCGCGCGTTGCATTATGGGAAATGTCCTATATCGACGTCCCACGAAGCCACGAGTGGCGTCACGAGGGTCCCGTGCGTTGCACAGGAATGTCCCGCGATGCAACGCGCGGGTTCCACTATGACCCGCGCGTTACATTATGGGACTTTCTATAATGACGTCACACGTGACGTCACGAGGGTCCCGCGCGTTGCATTATGGGAAACGTCACATGATGTAACGCGCGGGTCACGAGTGACCCGCGCGTTGCATCATAGGGCGTTTTCCATCATGACGCCGCGTGACGCCATGGTCACTCGTGAAGGTCACGAGGAAGGTATGCCTCCTCCCCCCCTCCCCTCCTCCTCAAGAGCCGCGCTCTAATTCGGCATTGCAGGGAATTGTAGACGTCTTTAATTTTTTTTAATATGTACACCGTACTAATTATACACGACAGAATGCCGGTACACCGCTCACCGAGATGGAAATGGGCAGGAACCGAAATCAACCCGATTCATGGATTCTGAAGCACAAACAACTCGGACACCAGTTCCCCTTTGAGAACAAGCACATTGAGACCTTCCAGGTCAGAGAAATTTATAATTTGGGTAGTTCATTATGTTGGACAGCTTCGAAAAACACCGGCATTGCGCAGGCTTGCCGGTGTCTGGAACGTGTCTGGAACTTGAAGACGTGCCAACGTCCAGTAGCTCACACGACGACAGTTCGAGGCTGAATCGTTTCACAGTTATTTTAATAATATGCTTACTGCACGAGCTTAAATCCTCCGCCCGAGTACTTGTTTCTCCCGTTTAACTTCTATTTACGTAGATATCAATGCGCACAAGAAGCATTTTCAAGCTAGCGGATGTCCATATTTTATATACATTGTTTGGAACTCATACAGCAGCTGTAGGCACTGCCGACATCCGCTGCAATCCCAATGGTCAAGACCTATGAAAAAAAAAAAAAAAAAGCGGAATTTGCAGAATACAGCTTAGAGAATACGACTCTATGCAAATGGATACCAGGGAGTAGAGTGACCGGACACGAGCGTTCTGTGTAGAACATAAATACGCAGAAAACAAGAAAAGAAATCGGAATGTCCCGTTGCACTCGCCTCTTTAACTTGTATACCGTATGACTCGGTGTGACCCAGATTACATTCAATCCGAGGGTAAACGTAAAATTAAAAAAGAAAAAAAAAACCTCCTTCATAACTACAATACTTACAGCTGAGGCAGTTCATTGCTTCACTCTGTACATCTTGGCTAGCGTTCGCGTAACACAACGTAAGAGTATACACAAAAGAAAAAAAAAGAGAGAGGAGGGTGCTAGGAATGAATGCACAGCGACACTCTCCCTTGCACAAGTAGTATTATACCAGCACGTGCCTAAAATACAATTCACGCGTCTCTTTTTTTTTTTTTTTACGCAGGTAAAGGCGTTGGAATATACGGTCACAAAAAATTGGGACGGGATATCTAGGTTAGCTATTCAGGTCAATCATCCCCCCCCTTTCCCCCCTCTCCAAATCTCTCCCGCAATGGGAAATAGAAAAATAAAGGAAAAAAAGGAACGACCCATATACACGTATAGATCTCTCCCCACGACAGATACACAGAAAAGTAAGATTGTAAAAATGGGAATGGAAAGAAAGCGCAGCTGCATGTGGCCTCATCCATTCGATTTCGTCTGTCGTGCTTCGTAGGCAAGCGCAGGCGCGCGCACGGTGTCAATTGCTCTTTTTCGAATCCGAATCGAGTAATAAATGGCCACGGAGGCGCCGCAGCTGAAGGAACCGAAATCCGATACCTCTTCACCCCCCCCCTCCCCCTCCCCCGCTTCTTCCTTTCCCCACTCTTCCCTACTCCCTTTGTTCATCTCAGACACCAGTTTCTATGGCAGCCCCACGAATTCCGTCGCCATGATGCGACGTGGGACACGAGACAGGGAGGAAGAGAGCATGTGCGGTCTATAACAACTCCCGTTGCACATTGTTCCAGGTGTGTCGCAACGGTTTCTCATTGTAGCCACTCGAAGGAACACATGGCGGCAGAGCAACACCGAGCCCCAGCGTTATGGATGATCGTTTCGGGCGAGAAGAACGCAGGCGGCGCGTGCAAACGTTGATTTTAGTGTCCTTTTTCCCGTCTACTTTCTGTCACGCTAACGATACGTTTTGATCCCCTTATTTTATACGAATGTATGCACGATGCTTCTGTGCATAGACTCTGAAAAGGGCTACGCCCATCTAAGAAGTGATACTAGATGGAACCTTTTTTTTTTTTTTCTGAGGTGCCCTGTTCACGAGTAAAGTTGTCAGCAGACTGGTATACATTACGAGTTATCCGACCGAGGAATGAATGAATAAACGGAATAATGTTTTAATGATTTATTGTTGTTGCTTTGTCTGGTATTTTTCAGCAAGTAGAAACCGGACTAGGCAAATTTCAAACAGGAATCGTCACAGCGCCTGGTCCCAAAAAGCTGATTAGAATTAGACTGAATTCGAAGTTGTAGCTGATAAGATACCACTAACAAAACTTTAAAATAAGTATGCGAGCTAACCTTCCTCAAAGACAATGAGATAGCTAATTACGGTGAGCAGCAGAAAGATACCTTGCGAATGAAGGCGCTCAGAATACGATAAGATCCGAAAAATGCGATGTGCGTGGGCTGCAGACTTGGACGGTATACTATTTACAAAGTAATCAAATTATTTGTAATCAATTACTTTCTTGAGCAACTTTGTAATTATTTGAACGCGATTATTAGAAAGAAATTGCAAGAGTAATCTTTTAGAAGTACTAATATTACTTGTAATCGTTACCATTTCTCCTTCCCCTTTCTAATGGCGCCCTTCGTTGGTACAAGTTTCCTACCAATCTTCGAACTAAGTCTCCGACGGGATGATGGCTTATGAAAAAATCGTGGATTAAGAAGATAAGTAGCTTATAGTTCGGTGATTCTAATCCAATATTAGGGAGTTTTAGTGAACCGTTTTTGCACATCCGGTACGGTATGACGGGCCCTCCGGTAGGCACTGCGCATGTGCGAGTTTTCTGCGGTAGCGCATGCGCAGTTCGTACCATTGCACCGTACCGGATGTGCAAGAAGGGTTGCGTAAAACTCCCTAATGTACAGTACGAAGGACCCGTGTTCAAACCGGCAGAAAAGTTTGTCGTTTGGAAAATCTGAAGAAATCGGAAGGGTAACGATATTACTTTTTAAAGTATACCGGCCAATTGCTTATCCTGTCGAGTAATCAAATGGAATGCTTTTTACCCAAGAGTAATTGTAATCGTGATCGGTTACCTTTTTCGAGAATATACGCGTGTGCACGACTGATTCTGAGCTTCGTCATTCGCTGGGATCCTTCTATGGCTCGTTCGTGATTGGTTCCCTCCTTATCCTACAGGAAAGAAAACTCGCAAACTTTTGTTTAGAATGAAGAAGCGAAATGCAAACAACAACACAAATCAAATGCGAAGGGCAAATATATTAAAACATATTTTTGAAATCTGTTGCGCACACGGCACGAACATGCATTTTGCATTTGACGCGAGATAGCCTATGGCGCTAACTTTCTGATAAATCCAATCGATCACGACGTGTACACTGCGCAAAGGCCGGAGCGAAATTGACTTTTCGCGTTCCTGCTGCGGGATACGATGTCGGGAGAAATAATCCCGCAGCACGACAGAGGCCCGTACAAGCGTTGAGCGATGGTGAACGATGTTCCCTGTTTTTCCCTTTTTTTCTTATTTTCAAGCCGCGAGAGAGGCTTTGCCTGACTCCTGACGTTTACGAAATTTCTACGGGTCGCCCTTTGACAGATTCGGCGGGGGTGGATGGCATAATCTGCTGAAATCTTCAAACGGTCCTTTCGCCGCCACGGTATAACGTCACGCAGATCAGTGAAGGTCAGTCACGCAGATGAGCGAATATTTGTGAGCAGAGTACGCAAATATTAACGGAGTAGGTTCATCAGCTGACACCGAAACTGTGCTTACCTTATTCGTTATTACTTATTACACAACGAATTCGTCATAACTCGGAACTCGATTATAACGAATAATTCTGCTGTAACGAAGTTTGTGTTACACCAAACAATTTTGATATGACAACTAATTTTGTTGTAAAATATGTATAACTCCGTTGTAACGAATAACCTTTATGACGAATAATTTTGTTCGGAAATAATTTTGTTTTACCAAACAATTTTGTGTAACGAACAATTATCCTAACGAATAATTGTTCAATGACAAGAAATTTCGCTATAACAACAACGAACAGTTTCCCTATATGAGACCATTACCGCTGATATCTCAACAGAAGAGTGACGAAGTAGCCACGCACAGCGCACGCACAACATACCTATCATAAGACCTAAACCGGATTAAGAAATATAGGGGAAGGGAGATCGTCGCCGGAGGGTACGGGGATGCAGCAGGAACGTTGGCTAGGATGAGAAGCGCGCTCTCTTCGATGACGTGGGTTCTTCGGAACAGCGGCGGCCTACATGGGCGAAGGGGCAGGGAGGAGCGAGAGAGAGCCTGGCAGCAGTTGCCGTGAATGTGTGAGGAACGACGAGGGAGAGCAGTGCCTCAGCTGTAGAGTGGAATTTTGAGTTCGTAAATGAGCATCTTTTTTCCGGGAAGGGACACTAACAGCTACCGCTGTAAAATCACCAAAAGTTCTGCTACAATACATCAGCTAACGCAGACCGCCTTGCAAGAAACGGGCCCCACAGAGAGGTGGGGGAGTTTCTGTTTTTGCAGCTTCGCAAAGGCCACTCGAACTGATCGGGTTAAACCAAGTTACGATAGGCATAGTCGTTCTGGTTTCCTCGTTGCGTACGTGGCGTTCAAAGTTTCATTATGGGGCGTTTCATATGTTAAGCAAGTTAAGATAAATGGACCCCCGTCCCTCGCTCCCGGAGGTGAGGCCCCGGGCTGCAACCTCCTTAGCCCCCCCCCCCCCCCAACCCTCCTCTAGTCCAGACCTGCATAAATTTTATCATCCGTCTAGGTAGTTCAGAACCAGCAAACTTCCCGCCCCAAGAGAGCCGATTCGACTGTCGTTCAACTGACCAGGCCCACGTCATTACTCGATCCCCGTTCCAAATGAACATTAGCGTGCAAGAAACAACGCGCACGGCCATGCAGCCCTAGATTACGGCCAGAAAATCGAGCAGCTCAACCGGGCGTATCGGCCGCCTCGAATGACTTGGGGGTCATTAGCATAATGGCCCTCGGGGGATCCCCCAGGAAGAAACCCAAAAGAGAGCCCAGGTAAACATGGCCACGTCCCCGGTGCTCTCCGGTCCAAAAGCTCCGAGCTCGGGTCATGCTCGGGAATACACGGGGCTTGGAGCCGCTGTTTTGCTCGTCGTCGTGGCTGTGCTCCGTTCACCCCTAAGCTGACAGTACGGTGGAAGCGACGCGCTCGCTGGACCAACCATTCATCGAACTTTCGCCACGTGACCTTGCTCCCGCCCATATCCCACGCGCAGGTAGCGGAGTAAGGTGTCGGTAGGTAGGTGGTTGATTGGGCTGGCGTGCGCGTAGTTTCTACCACTCTCAAACTTTCAGGGATGTCACAAACGTTTGTCGAGACTGAGAGTTCGATGTAGAAACTCGATATTCAACTGGGTCGGCAAACTTTCGAACTTCGAGCAAAGTTCTACGAACCCCCTTATGTAATGCCCTTAACGGGCCCTCAAGGTGAAATAAATGAATGAATGAATGAAGTTCGACCAAATGGTCCGGACAGTGTTGTCCGACTACTACGCAAAAATTTTACTTTTGAAGTTATGAACTAGCTTATTTTATATTTTATGAAATGACTGCCTATGTTTACGGAATATATATATATATATATATATATATATATATATATATATATATATATATATATATATATATATATATATATATATCACTCGTTACCTGATGACGAGCGGTCCCCGCTCGAAACGTCGTAATAAACCTCGTATTAGTAACTCCCACAGTACGAAACTTTGACTTAAATATATATATATATATATATATATATATATATATATATATATATATATATATACGAAACAAATATATGCTATTTTAATGCTTTAGTTCGTTCATTTTCGAAATTGTTCCTTTTCTTTTTTGGCGTGACGAGAAAAGGGGGACGCCATTACTGACCGACTAGTTTAGTGATTTGGAACAACCAAACAATATGCCAAACAAATATTACGATCCTTGTTTGCAAGGAGGCGTCAACCGGTTTTCACATTTTCACGAATGCGTACCAAAGCCCTATACGAATTCGCGAAAAGGCGAACCTGGCCGAGCTCGAACTTCGGCAGGTTCGCCGTGACGGGCGTGCAGGACCCAAGACGCGATCGAAGCGAGAGGTATACACCGTCCACCGGCGCTGGGCGGCGCCCCACATTTGCATATTCCGTTTGCAAATTGACCGGTCCCCTCGCATTAATTGATTTGCGCGCTAATGACGACAGGTCTCTCAGGACTGCGCCTGGATTTCTACTACCGCCGGTGCCGGAATGATCAAACCTTTGAATCTCATAGGCCTAAACGTATATGTATATATATTTAAAAAAAAAGGATGTCACGAACGGTTTGCCGGTTGAAACGATTGTCGACGGGCATGCATGGATCGTTAAAGAACTGAACTATTAAGCCGTGGTCACGCCGCTAATGCATCTTAGAAAAGACAGTTTGCCAACACTGCATAAGGCATGTTTCTTCCTTGGATGACGGTGTGTCACGATCGTCGTACAAACAACTGCCTGCACACAGGTTGGAATGTACATACGTATGTACATAGCCTTCTATACACTGACAAAGGCTGGCAGATCGCCATGAGTACACGTCCGTCAAAATGGAAAAGGTAGAGCGGCAGACAACGGATGAGAGGAGAGCCACGTGGCTGGCGCCCCACTGCGGCAAGACGCCGAAACACACTTCTCCCGAGCGAACAAGTGTGTTTCGGGTCCTCGCCGCTGCAAAAGCTGTGCGCTGACGTCCAGGTTCCCCGAGAAGTGTCTCTTTGATGCTCTGTGCTACCAGATCCAATCTGCGGCCGGGCAATCTATGGCTCCGACGTCGAACTGCCAGGCTTTGTGAGTATAGAGGAGGCTATGGTATACGAACCAAACATACTTGCAGCTTACGTGACGCGTCTCTGCAGATAATTCTGTCATCGTGTCTGCGGAGAATTTCGCGTCTTTCGTACGATGTACGAACAGTGTGACCGTGCGAATGTAGAGAACTGAACAGTTAGCGGCCGACTAAAGGCCCGTTCACACTCTGCAACCGAGTACGACCGAGAGAGACAGACCCGGTTTTTAAGCCTCTTGCGACGTCTTAAAACCGGGTGCGCTGCTGCGGAGCTGGTCCTAAGAAGTCGTAAAAGGATTAAAAACCGGTCTGGTCTCTCTCGGTCGTACTCGGTTGCAAGAGTGTGAACGAGCCTTAAGGCGCAACCCCGAGGGGGGGGGCGACGCCACCCAGCGCGGAGAGGACGTGAAGGCGAGAAGCGGGGAGCTGTAACGCGTATCCAGGCGTGCAGCAAAAAATAGCGCCGCCTGGCGGCCGAAACGTGTAACAAAGGTAAGGGGACGAAATGCGCGATGTTGGATCGAGTTGCGAATATACGCTCTGTCCGGAACACGCTTTACACAAGCTACCCAAAGATGACGACGACAACGCAAGAACATCGACAGGCTCCGACTAAGATTTGATGTCAAGCTCGAAAGGCGTCACAAGAAACGGTTGATAATGTATTGATAACAAGCTCTCCTATAATAGAAAATGAACGAATAGCGGGTAGTCGTGCGCTATGTGTCATCCAGTCAAGAACGGCTTCTGAGGCAATCCTTGGCCCAAATGTCGAATATTAGAGTCCATGCGACGACACATATGAAGAACGCGATATACTAAGTAGGAGACGAACAATTATATTGGGTCGACCGAACGAGCTTATCCCCCACCTATTCCTTTTCGACTGACCGTAACTTGAAGCCAATCCTAAGGGTTGCTTTATAAAGTGTCATCAAACCACTGAAGCTCACTGAGCTCCAGAAAAAAATACAAGATTGGCTCAAAGCTATCCTAACAGCGGTTCTGTTCAGTGGTCAGATTGCAGCTGTCGAGCCATTCTTAGACAATATACTATAGCGTAAAACGCAGAAAAATGCGTCGCAGAAAAAGGGTACGCCCAGAACGTCCTGCGATGTATACTACCACGGGATGCACTGGGAATACAAATAATCCGTTTCCCTTTAATCGGGTTTTCCAATGGGAAGGCGAAACAGCATCGTGCCCCACTAGTCATGCAGTCTCAGTTAAAGGAATACCAACAGTTGGTATTCCTTTAACAAAAAGCCGAGCTGTACATACTCAAAAACATAATAATAATAATAATAATAATAATAGTGTTGTTTGCACGTTTATGCAGCCTAAAGTTAGTCTGCATTAATAGGCGACTTGTCTCTTAGCTGTAGGTGAGCTATTTAGCCAGTGCAAGTACAACCGCTAGCCTGGGGTCTTTAAGGTGCACCACGCCGCGTAGAGACACACGACCGCACGTCGGTACGATGCTATTCCAGATCGAAACGAGAAAACTTTTGAGAGTGTGCCTATATACTGCGTTTACCACCAAGCTGACCGGGCGGTAGGAACTACGAGCATGTCCAATCAGTCAACCGTCGATCTTACACCAGCATGATCACGTACACTCTCCGCTCAACGCCCGCAGAGAGCGGAGTCGGGCGATAAAACACGGGAGGCGATTGATTGATCCGGCGAGCACGTATAGCTTCCGCCGCCCTGTTAGCTCTGGGATCAACAGAGCATAGACGCACACGACCCCTCCATTATTGACTGGTCCCGCTCACCTTCGCTCCATGGCGCCCTTTTCCGGTACCGCCAAAACAGAAAAAGCTAACGCCTCGCTCGGTGTAGGTTCTTTTATCGTACGCTTTGAAACTTTCGCATTCTCGTCTTTCTCGGGCGTATAGCGTGGTCCAGCGAGAAAGGCCAGGCCGACCGAAAAAGAAAACAAAACGAGCGAAGCATGTGCTTTCTATAAACTTGTATCCCTCCTCGTTACCGTAATGCCGGTCCCGTGTTGGCGGAACCGTTATCATCGCCCGCGAAAAGGGCCGCCGCGTGCTAAATAAATAAAGCGATAACTCGTCGACAGCTCGGGGCGCTAGCCGGGGACCCCGTGCCCTCCGGAACGGCTCGCGGATACGCTCCACCCCTCGTATAACTAGGAAAAAGAGCGAAAGCTACCGTCCTCTCGAGCCAATCAGAAAGTGCCGGAGAGAGGCACGTGACAAACACGCCGTCGAGTACACTTATCATATGTAGAGCTGTCACGGGACCTGCTTTGTTGTTCTCACTGGTTTACGGCGGGGTCCGCAGTTGTAGACTTTATACCAGGTTGGGGGCGCGGCGTTGCAGACTCGGAGCTAGGGAGCCTAGACTTGACAGAGGAAGCGACTGAAACCACGGAGAAGGTTCGCATTTTAATGGCGGAGGCCTCCCGGACAGATCGGTCGCAAGTGCGCATGCTCTGCGTTGTCGCGTCGCGTGGAGCAAAAGCGGGCGGAGGGGGGGGGGGGGGGAGACGTTGCACACGATCACCACTTTCAACCTCTCGTAGGTCGTATAGCAAACTCGGCCAGAATTGTCCTCTTCACTCGAAGAATGTAGTGGATTACAATTACAAATTACCGAGCATCAAATGTAATGGATTACCGTTACAAATTACTTTCGCTGAAAAGTAAGGGATTACTTTACTCGTTACGTTACAAAATTACTTTCCGTTACTTTTCCCGTACACCTATCGAGAAAACAATAGAAACAATCTTGATGTTTTCAAAAACCTTCCGCCACACATTCCATTTCTCAGACGCCCGCTTCATGGCAGTCCTCGTAAAAATAAAATATTGTATTTAAGAGAAAGAACGTAGGTGCACTCTGTTTACCTGTAAGCTGACAAGGCAGCGAAAGCTGCAACCACACCCGCCATCCCGCTAGCTTACGGCGACCGGAAATGATCCCTGGAATTCTGTAGACAAAGCAAGCGTTGCGCATGCTCAGTAGCAGCGTCTACCTCCGCTAGGGGATTCGGAGGTACGAAACCGATCTACCAAAGCTCCCTTTTGAAACGGACCTGTCAAGCGTGGGCGGAATGTCTCAATGCTGCTGTCTCGTGCCTGTAGCTTTGACGCACTGTCAGCTTTTTGGATTAGCGAAGTATACTATGCATGACACTCTGCAGCACTGAAAATGCATGGGCTTGAGTTTTCGTATTTGAGCTTTGGTCGAGCGGGTGGTCACACACTCATATTGCTCTAGTCTCTGTATTATGTTCATATTTGTAAAAAAAAAAAAATGTAACGAGTAATTAAAGTAATCCGTTACCAATATTCGTAACGAAAATACATTACAAATAACTGCCGCAAAAAAAGTATTGTGGCAATTACAAAATTACTTTAAATAACTAACGGATTACTTCCCAAGCCTGAACGCTGCGCATAAAGCAAGTGACGACGATCGAGCATTTGGGGAAACACTCTGCAAACCGGGCACTCCCCAGGAGCACGCGTGTTAGGCGTGACCATCCCACGAGCAACACGAAACGGCGCATTAATATATTTACGGCTTCGCGCCCGAGCACGGAGACGTGCCGACGTTGTTGCGCACTGGGTCGCGGGGCATCAGACCGCCGGAAACTGCGTCGTCGCGGCGCGGTGTTCGGCGCTGGGCTGCTGCATGGCGTATGCATGCACGGCCCACCGCCGCAGGGACGAAGGCAGCGCGGCGAAGGCTATTCAGCCTCTAAAGTCGCGGTTACACCGCAGATACGTCGTACAAAAAGACAGTCCGCAGACAGTCTGTTTGAGGGCGTGTCTCCTCCTTGCTTGGGACGATCCCGCCGCATCGAGCGGCAGTCTCACAGTTCAAACATCACGTACAAAAGACACGGTGTCGCCAGGGTGCGGACGGTAGAGTGTGATCACTTGGCGAAAGAGAGACGCACGACTGCAGGTCCAGTGAGGACGCACCTTCCAACGCGCTGTCAGCTTAGGGGAGAACGTGGTGTAAGCCGAGACTGCGAGTGTTCCGGGAAAACGTTCTTTGGGATTGTATAGCATACGGCATATCGCAGTGCGAAACGTAGATGGCATATCAGGTGCATCGACGCCGGGCGGACGGATCGTCTGAACAACAACGAAACACGCAAGATATAAGGAGGAACGACGACATACGTTGAGCTTAGTGCGCGAACCATTTTTCTAACGGGACTCCATCAAAAACATATTCGGCAAACAACCAACGAAGTTCGGCCGGCGAGTCGTTCGCCTTGCGTGCAACGTCAACAGCCACTGCTCCATCTATACTCTGACTCCACGAAAAGACCGAACAGAGCGAAATTAATCTCTCGTTCGCAGCATATTGACTTCGTTCACTCTAAACTTAAAAGTTCGTATTTCTCAACGTCTGTGGCTATGCAGTCAAAGCTACGGGCGCAAGGGCGATTGCGCGTGTTGAGCGCCCGTCAAAGCCGTGCACGCGCACTCAAGTTGCACACTCCGCTTCGTTTAAAATGAGTCACAACGGACGTTACGAGTCACCTAAGTGCGTGTCACGCCATATCTCGGTTGAGCCGCCAAGTATAATGCGCGGAGCACGAAGCCATGTGTCGCTGCCAGGAGCGCTGGACTGGCTGAAAGAGTTCGTAGCGCCCGCCGCACAGGTAGAGGGGCACCTCAGTCAGTGCCGTATATGACTGATTGGTTGACGTCATCGTACGGTGACGTTATCGCACCGCGCCGGTGGTCCTTCCTCTTTGTTCTTACCAAGAAAAACGAGTTCGGATGTGCGAAGTGTATGCTGGAGAAAGAACGTGCTCCGCAAGAAGGCTACCATAATAGCGGCTAATATGACGTCAGTGTAAGCCATTTATATACCATCACACGAGCGCGTTGCGGGAAGTGCGGTGTGCACGCTCGTAAGCGCAAGATGGCCTACCAGTCCCAACTGGTACACCACATTTCTTTATTCGTAAGAGGGGGGAAAGGAAAGGCGATGTCCAAGGGTACAACTAACACACTGTAATCACCGTGTAGCTTTCTTTTTCGTGTCCTTCACCGTCGCGACGCTTGCCCAACCCGCTTTTTACCTGCAACCTTTCGACATTTACCACTGTTCGCTAGAAAACACCCCTCAAAGTAAAAGCCGAGCGAAACCTCACTGAGACAGAGAGAGAACAACGCTCGCTGCTGCGTTGACAGGCGAACCGTAAATCCGTCGAGTTGAAAGAACACACGATCCGACACGCCGTAAAAACCGTGAGCCAGTCCCTGCAGCAGAACGCTCGATGCACGCCGTTAATGCGCTCCGCTGTCCACGTCCCCGTAAACGCACGCATTAGCTACGGATGCAGTCGGTACGACGACCCTGGACGCACGCAGAGCCAGGTATACGGAAGGCGGCTCCAAAATAATAAAAAACGTACTCTCGGCGGGACCCTCTAGCGTGCGGCGGGTTGGAGCCCGAGGCCGAGCCCCGGACGGGCACGTCGGCGGCGGCGGCGACAGCGCCGCGGACGGCTGCGTCCCTCCAACGAGCTGTGAGAAGGGCTCGTAAAAGCGGGCGGCCCGCCGAGTTCGCTTAATTACGGCGCTAATGGAAAGAACGGCTCCCGGACGCCTGTTTAGAGCATGGCAACGCTGCCGCTGGTAGACGACGCCGGCCCCGTGTATCTGCCGTCAAGTCGTATAGTCAAATGGGGCGCGGGTAACGAAATTATCGAGCGTTTAATTCTTTTTTTCTTTTTTGGAAAAAACAAATAAGAGGGAAGAGAAAAGGGGGGGGGGGGTTAACAAACTTGAGTAATACTTTTTTTGTAGGGTTAAAACATTTATTAAAACACCGTTGCTTCGAATTTTAATTGTTTCGTCGAACGTCGTTTCATCGATTGCCTGTTCATTGATTGCCGTTTGATTAGAAGCTGTTAGATCAGAAGCAGTTTCATCGAATGCCGTTTGATCAGACCCTGTTCCATATAACGCCGTTTCATAGAATCACGTTTGCTTCGAAGCTGGGTCATCGAATACCGTTTGATCAGACGCTGCTCCATCGGACGCCGTTTCATCGAATACCGTTTGATCAGGCACTGTTTCATCGAATGCCGTTTCATCGAACGCCGTCTTATTAAACGCCATTTCACCGAATGCCGTACTATCAGAAGCGTTGTTAGCAAAACAGTTTCATCAAACACCGCCTTATCAAACCCTGGTAGGCTCCAGAGGTATCTAATGTGATCTGTTTATATTTTTGCTTCGTACCGGAAGTGTGAGAGCGTTTGCAATAGTCCGCAAGACCTAGCCTTTTGATTTCACATACACGGTAAAGTAAAGGCTCATTCGTGTCAGGTAAAACTTAAAAGAGATAATGTGAGGGCTTTAAACTCCTTCGAACGACAAGCAATTTTCTTTCTTATTCAGTGCATGTCCTTCAAACAATCAATCATTTTATTTCTCTTTCACATGAAAGATGGTAGCTGGGGCAAAAAGCTGCAACATGTGCAGCTTGACAAGGCCCCAGCTCCAAGGCAGCAGCGCGCGTACAGGGCTTTGTTCAAAAAATCAAATCTAAAATGAAAACATTCTTCAAGTTAAAAAAAAAAGGTATAATCCTTAGTATAATACGCATCATATCCAATCTGTTGTCTTTTTAAAATGAACTTGTTAAAGCTACACGTCGTTATGTTCTTCGTTTTATTCTCACAGAGAGAGTCAACATGTTTCTCTACATTGCTGTCGTTTATGAAATGTACGTTCGCGTCCTATACGACAGTGCGTAGAAAATAAAGTATCAAGCATAACTCCTTGGGCGTTTCCGCAGCGTCAAGACGTATCATGAAATTCGTTTTCACCTCAAGAAACGTAATAAAAAAAAGTCCGGCTCCTTGTGCAGTATTACAAATCTCCCACTTTATGTAGGGAACTAAGATATATGTAGGTTCATTTTTAGATTAGACATATGTTATCTTATCAGGACGTACACGTTTCAAGCGCCAAGAAGCATCGCTTCTTCCTCTAACAACCAAATCATGTGAGAACTACTTCGCGCGGCGTATGAACGATGAGCAAAACTTCCTTTTTTCTTGAGGTGAAAACGCGTAGCAGTTTGTAGATCGACTTAGATAACAAGGAAAATATTCGCGTTCTACCTGGGCGGTGCCAGCGTTCATGCCAACGAAGAAGATGACCGCTTTTAATTGCGTTTTCTTCAAACTATATACTGCCGAGAGATAAAGTAATTTTTATCGTATTAAAACAAAACAAAAAGTTTATGTCCAATGTTACCGGATCAGTTCCGATTTGAAGCCATGTACTAGGATGACTTTTCTCACCCCGTAACACATACTTCGAATTTTTAGTCAAAATTTAATGTCATGGCTACACTATGAAACTAAGTCGAGCGTTAATTTTACAACATTATATCCCCCCTCCCAAAAAAAAACAATATTGAAAATGTTTAGTCAAACAGTGAACTTATTAACCAGCTTCATCTCTTTTCGGGTGGTCATCATGACCTCCAACTTAGTGCCAAGGCTAAAAAAAAAAAAGAACTCTAAGGCAATTTCTTTTTTCTTTAAATCAGATTTTGATAAAATAACAAAAATAAAATTAAAAAAACATCCATGTATATTTTTATGCCACTGGAAGAATTTTTAATGAAAACAGAACAAATTTATAACAATTTCTGTCTTTCGCACACACACAAACCACAAAACCTACTAGGTTTACGTCACCAGTGCGTCATTCAGGAAAAGCTACGTTTTATCAGATGACCCTGCGAAGGTCAGAATGTGCTCTCATCAATTAAAGTAAATTTTATACCTACAATTTCGTCTACTCCCCGATCCATACACAGGTATCCATCTCGCCCGCCTAGATTTTAACCGCTCCCAAGCACGTATGCTGCATCATTAACACGGTGCTGCAGGGTAATCGTGCTTATCTTACCATTACACGTCTCCTGTAAAGCTGTTACGACCGAGGCCAATTCCTAATCAAACCATCTGCGCCGTTCAAAATTAAGCCTCTTACCAAATGCAATCCGATTTTCGATCCCAAGACCTCAGTCCAGTAGCATCTTGAAATCTATTTTTGTATATTAAATAAAAAATTAAGGCGTCATTTACGAGCATTTACGCTTATCAGGTCGTTCAGGGACTGTTTTTGAGCAAGTCGAAGACTGCGCGCGCGCGTACGAATGCGGATTGTGGGCAAATAATTCTCAAGGACTGTTTTGCGTACACGTAAACAGTAGCTGCCTAATAGTCCCTTCGAACACCGGCAAAGAGGCACTCTCGAGGCAACTTAGAGCTGGTTCCTATCAAGTTATCTCTAGTTAGCGCTAAGCAACCAGGCGAATTAAAACGAAAGCTGCGCCAAGGAGCATGGTATGAGATAAGAGACTGTCTCCAGAGACTAACTAGAATCTGAGTTCGTAAATAAATCGAACAAGTTTGGTCTCAGTTAAATGGAAATTAAGAAGGTGAAGCAGCTAGGTTAGATTTGTTTCGTGAATTTCTGTGTGATCGGTTTTCTTTGTGATATAGGTATACACTCTTCGCCGCACCTGCAGATTTCACTTCATTTCATTTTTCTCTCAGAGCCCGAAAGCATTACAGAGAGGAATGGTGCACTCGAACATACATATAAAAGTAAACACAATAAAAAAGCAAATGTGAGAAATTACTATTAAACGTGTTCGAACAAATTAGTAATTGAAATTCTAAAATCAGCGGTGTTAGTGATTGTAACTATGATTGCGGGAAGGCTATTCCAATCAATGGAGGTCTGGGTTGCGCGGAGCTAGGTTTGCTTGGGTAAAGGTTCTCTCGTGGAGAGAATCGCTCGTACAGTTCGGTTGTGCAGTGGTTCACTCGTGCAGTTCGCTAGTGCAGTAATCCAGGCGCTTATCTATCCAGCGCTTACCATTTATTGTGCTTATCACTCAGGTAAAAGATGCCGAGTCTCTGAGTGATGAACGCACACGCGGTGTCTGATTTTTCGCGGAAGAAGCCTACTGCGCGTGCTCCGTAGGCGTTCGACAGCCCTGTGGAAGCGCGCAGAAAGGGTTCATTGGCGAATAAGCTACTTGGCAGAAAATTGCACGCAGCCTCACAAATGTTGCCATTCGTCTTGCGAATTTGGTAAACCGCTTCGCGAATGATGAGGGTAATATTTATATCCGTGTTTTACGCCCACAGGTGCTCGTGTATAAACGCCATAAAGTGAATAGAACTTTGAGGAATGCCCGAAGAAAGTTTCCAGGGAAAGGTAGATGCCATTACGAGAGCAAATGTTAAAACACCGCCCTTTGGTCATTGCAGTAAGTAGACCCCTTTTTCAAGAACCCGTAAAGCAACATTGCCGGTCGCCACTTCTTTTTTTTCTTTGTCTTTTTAGACGTAGGCTAGGTGGCGCGAGCTACCGCCCGTTACAAAGGGTATAGCCATTGCCATCCATCCACCCATTGGACACGAAACGTGTGATTGGATTCGAGTCCACGCCGAACGCTGACGCAGTCTGATGTCCAATACATGCCCATAGTGCGTACCCAAGGAATGGCAGACTCGGATAGTAGACCTTTCGCTAAATTTCCCGAGCATAAAAAAGAATGCAGGGAAAGTCTACGTGCACGCGCTGCATGCGCTCGCTTTCCCTATGCGGACAGAAACTGAGGGAGAGGAGGAGGGAAAGCGCGCGGTGACGTCGAAAAACGCCGAGCTTTGGTTGGAAGCATTAGTGGGTAGACTCAAAGCTAGCTGCCTTTGTCTTTACTGCACTCCTCGAACGCGCGTAACTAGATCGAGGGCAATTTGAAGGGACGGCAAAAATCGGGTTCTTAACGTACCGCGCTACGATTTACTACGGGGGTGCCAGAAGTTGGTGGAAGCTTTCGCTAAAAGTTTGGAAAGATTGGCTCACCCGAGTAAATCAAGAAAAATCATAAACTATGTTTTCTCTATACTTTGTATGTACACGGTGTCCTAAAAAAATACTTTTTTTTAATGCAAAAATGAATTAGGCATTTCCGAACGTTCATTTTCCGCCCAAAGGTAGCGCTAGAGGTCCGAACCAGATGCCAAAGTTTCAGCCCGATCTGATACCTTATTCAAAAGTTATAAGTGATTTTCTGAAAATTTCAATGGAAAAATGGGGGCCGACGGAGCTCTCGAATACAGGGTGCTGAATGGCGCGCAGAAACCGAAAACGGGCGAAAATGAGCCCCATTTTCCCATTGAAATTCTCAAAAAATCACTTATATGTTTAAAAAAAAAATCGGTTCGTGCCGAAACTTTGGAATCTGGTTCCGACCCCTAGCGCTACCGTTCGGCGGAGAATAAGCATTCGAACGAGCATAGTTTAATTTTGCGGTTATTATAGGAGTTACTGCGGCGCTTATTTGGGCCAAGTGAAGTGAAGAATAGGTAAGCCAATTCTAGTTTCTTTCCATTTCACAAATTTTTTAATCTTAGTAAACGCCGAGATAGCCCGCAACGATTTTCTGATGATTTTGAGATAAAATGCTTAGCGATCATTTTTCCATAGACAAAACCAGTTTTTATTTTCTTTAATTTTGGCTCCGGATGTTTCCTGTATTCATACTCTCAATTGATGAATGCACCAGCTTCGTGCACCTGTGTACTAAATCCCAGCAAGGTAAGTTAAGAAACCGATCCATGCGGTCCCTTCAAGCCGCCATCGATCTATTTGACCGAAGTGGTAGAACGCAGACGCCGGCGCCCGGCGTTTCGCTTTCGCATTCGAACTCGTCCGGGAAACAAAGGCAGCTAGCTTAAGCTCTACCCACTAATCCTTCCAGTCAGAGCTCGGCGTTCCGACGTCCCTGCCCCCTCTCCTCTCCTCCTCTCCCTCGCTTTCTCGGCGCATTCGCGCTGCAGCTCTTAGATGGCGCGCGTACCTCTGAACAGGGTCTACTTAACGGGATACATCTATCCATAGATCATTTCAACAAAGGCAGATCCTGCTCGTTGCATGGTTCCCGTGTCCATCAACAACACTGAAGCAGAACCACGCTACAAAACTCGGCGGCGAAGTCAAACAACACGCAACAATGGTCCGGGGGTCGACGTCTACGGACCTGTATAGATAGGCTCTCGATGAAGCACGAAGAGCGAAGTCATCTTTCGCTACACGGCCGCGAGCAGAGAAAGTCTCATTCATTTCGGCCGGGACTCGGTTTACGATCGAGACCCGCGATCCCCGGCGGTGTACCACTCCCGGACCATAAAAAAGCGCCCCATCCCCCTACCGAGCGCGCATGATGACTCTAGCGAGGTTGTAACATACATCGGATCGACCAGGAACGGCGGACCCCCGGCTGCGGCTCACACTTTGCCGCACGAATATACAATACAAAACAATACAATACACCCTCAAGTGATCGGCCCTTCTGAGTAGAGAATAAAACGCTGATAAATAACTTGCTTGCCGTTTCCAAAGGGAACGCATGCACATCTCAGACGTTCGTGCATTTCTGCTGGCCCGCAGTGCCCTTGGAGAATATCGTTGGTCTAGCTTTAAGATAAGCCAACGGGAAAAAGCGATCAATGTTACGCTCCAATGGCCGCGCTGTTTTGTTGGCAACCTAGCTGGACGCACGCCTTTTTGCCACTGAAAGAGTGCGTACCAATGGAAACGCGATACTGCCCCTCTGTCTCGCTGGTCAAAGTTCTATCGAAGGAAGTCTAATCATTCTTCCTCCGAAGGTTTTGAGAGAGAATTATGTTCGTAGGCGCCGCACCACCCGAAATAAAAGCTAACTGGTATGAAGTATACCGAGCGTCTTACGATGCACAAGCCGTCCCAGCCAATCGGGCGCTGTGAATGTATTCGTGCAACTACGAGCCCCACGCGTCTCCCGAAAGTCACGTGGCACTCACACGGCATTGGATTGGTTTCGTAGGTGCGTGGCGTCTTCCGCGCTCCATCTTATAAGGTGAAACGGAGTGAATAGATCCCGGAAAGCAGCGAGTTAGCTCCCAGAGGCACTGAGCGAAAACGAGCCTCGGGGCGGGACCTCGCAATGATGCTACGTGATTGCATCACGGTGTGTGCCGTGTGTGTGTGTGTGTGGTGTGTGTGGGGGGGGGGGGGGGGGGGGGGGGGGGGGGGGGGGGGGGGGGGGGGGGGGGGGGGGGGGGGGGGGCACGTGACGCAATGCTGACAATTGATTGGCTCGGTAATCGCGTAGTTTCTACACCACTGTACGCTGAACGTCCAATCTAGCCTAGTCTATAGAACCGGAGGACCGTGGGGAGAGAGTGGTGACATGATAGCTCGAAAAGAGAATATTCAAAAACCAGACTGCACGAAAAAAAAAAAGGTATAGAAGCAAACTTGAGGTTATCATCTTTTCGCCGCATAACCCCACGTCGTCTCTTTTCATAATTACGCAAGTCCGTTCTCGTTCTTGTTGTTCTGGCTGTCTCCATTTATCGCGACTCGCTTCCAAGATCCGTCATTATGGACCGTGCAAAAGATTTAAAAATAATAAAATGAAGCAACCTCGAACGAAAGGCTACAAAAGGCACCGAAGCCCAATCTAAGAAACACGTCGCTTTGGATGTCGACGGCGCCATGCGCCGCAATAAACCGCGCGCCGATCCCCATCCATCATCCACGAAATCCAACCAGCGTCCCTCCTCAGGATTCCTTTAGGAACCCTTATGTTTCATTATGTAGTTTCTTGCCCCCTTCATCCGTAGCCCTCCCCCTCCAATCTCCACCCGTCAAACCCTCTCCCGCCTAGGGTGCTGTCACGTGACCCCTGCCTGATTGCTGAGATTCCCGCGTATCTTCTTCGTGAAAGCGCGTCCTCTTCATCCACTCCATTCCAGGACAAAAGAAAAGCGGCATCGAGGAGGTAAACATTTCTCTTTGTCTAGCCTGCATTCAATTTTTTTTTCTCTTTTAGTATTTCGTTGTACTTTCGAGAGAGCTAGAAATAAACAAACAACACAAATCGAAACAGCGCGGCTAGTATTGAAAGCCCGATAACTCTGATCTCAGTCGAATTCTCTATGCTGATTAGTTTGACCATTATTTGTGATCAGGACGTTAAAAAAATAAAAGCAGTGTTAGCTGCGAAATGAATAGAACAATATCTTATGATTGCAAGATCACTCCTTTCCCTTTCTTGTTGTGCAGGAGTCAGTAGTCGCGGGGCTTACACGGACGGTCAGACGCAATCGCCGGTTACACCCCGTTATTTTATTTTCCAACGATTAAGAAAGAAGTCATCGAGATAATATATAGCTTGCACTGACGTCACTTGGTCAGACACAATGGCGAAAAGGGCGCGTGAGAGGGTGGCCGGCGGTGCGTTAACCAGGCGCATCTAGCCACCAGAAAGAGCGACGGACCGACGTCACCTGTAAGCTGTGGAGGCCAGCGAGTGATGGCGCCAGCGCAAGAACAGCGGGGCCGTGAGACAAGCGTGGGGCACGCGATATTATTTCAATCTACTCCTTCGAGTCGCCGTGCCCTCTGATGCATGTTGCCTTCTAAATGGTGGCAGCGATGTAAGCCAAATTAGTTTGTAGCGATTCAAAGAAACGAAGCAATGCTGGACAGCAGGCCTGGAGACGATGGCGACGTGGCAGAAGATTGCGAAGAACGCCGAAGTGAGCAAACAACGATCACCCTGACAAGTCTGCTGCCGCCGCCGAAACTGCTAGAGATGACAAGTGAACCCTGGAACGCATGGAAGAAGTGGATTATGGGATTCGAGCTGTTTGCGGTAGAAACGCAGCTGAAGGAACAACGTGGCAGGGTGAAGGCGGCAACGATTCCCGTCTGCGTCAGAGAAGAAGGTAAGAGACTTTACACTGCCTTCACGTTCGGTAACGAGGAATGCAGAGAGAAGATCAAAGTCCTGAAGAATAAGCAACGTATAGAGAATACGTTCGCGGCGCACATGAAGTCAGCTGTCAACCTCACGTACCACGAATTCCTCTTTGGGAAAAACCAAAAAGATGCAAATTTTGCAAATAGAGTGGTTAAGGAAGCTGAGGATGCTTGTGCGCAACTGCGAGTACGGCGACGTCGAAGAACGTATGTTAAGAAGCCGAATAATACTCGGAACTAAAGACCGATGGTTATAGCGGAAACTAATCAACGATAATCCTACCTTCCACAAAGTCCTGGAAATGTGCCGAACAAGGGAACGAACTGAAGAATAGTTCAACAAAATCCGCGGAAGGCACGAGCGACATGGGGACCCACTGGCAGTAAAGATGCTCAGAAGAGCGGAAAAAGCAATATGCCACTGTTGCGGCTTCATCCATCGCTCGAGCACGTGCCCAGCTACTGGTAAGTAGCCCTTGGTTGTGGCAAGCTATAGGCCATTTTTCAAAATGCTGCAAGAGAGGGGCCCAAACATTAGGCCGCCGTCAACGTAGCCAGTCCAAAAAAATAAATTAGAACCATTCCACTTTGTGAGGGTGGTAGGGCAGCGAAGCTGTAGAGCACCGCCACAGATGATTCACCAAGAGACAAAACAAAAGCACATCACCAAATGTTTATTTACAGTATATATATACCTGATTTTAAAACGGTAGTGATATCTGCTTTATGATATACACTAATGGGTTCCATTATAACTTTGGTGAGATTCTTTGCTAAAGTTAAATCTATACTTGACCGATGGCGCTCGTCATAGGCGCGTAGCTTTTCGTAAGTCCTAACTATATGTGGCCTTCCCATATAGCAGCTGCAGAACACAATGGAATGCCTTGCTTGGCAGCCGCTGCTTTTATATATGTAAAGCAGTGACGTCACCCGACTCGAGCGGAAGAAGCCCCATTGTTCTCGGATGCATCTCCATTATCACACGTTTCGGCGTCTTTTCTTATGAAATAGAAAAATACAACGTAACCTGCAAGCGCGCCACCGGAGTGTATTGCTCAGTCATCCCAGGGAGACTGCTCCATTTAATAAGCAAGAAAGTCCGAAAGTGTGACTCCAACCTGTCATCGTTTCTTTCGGCCGCAGGAGGAAAGCATTTGGAAGAACAACACTGACAGTGTCGAATGGAGTTAAAACGGCCCAGGAGGAGTTCTTCGTGGTTAAGGAGGATGTACCGGTGACGTTCGTCTGAGTTCAGTGTCAAGCGAACACGAAGACACAAATGTAGCAGCTACAAATCTTTGTGACCCTGCGGGACCATACGTAAATGTTTTCCACAGACTGTGAAAGGTCAAGGGATTTGTGTACAACATGAAGGTGATGCCAGGTTCACAAGGCGTCGTTCGCCAAGCCAGGAAGCTGTCTGTAGAACTCCAAAAGAAGGTAAAGTGCGAACTTCAAAGAATGGAGAACCAGGGAATTTTGACTAAAGTAAAATAACCGGCGGGACAGAATGCGCCAGTTTACTGATAGTTGTTACAAATAAGGACAAAGTGTGCATCTGCATGAATCCAGTTGACTTGAATCGAACCCTAAGGAGAAAACATTACCCGAGGACGACATTGGATGACATCGCCGCCTGAATCGCGGGAGTCAAAATGCGGGAGTGAAAGTGTTTTCAGCGCTAGACGTATCCATGAGTCCTCCATATGGGAGATACAGATTTAATCGAATGCCCTTCGGAATAAGTACAGCACCTGAAGTTTTTCAGCGAGTGATGAACGAAGTACTACATGGACTCACCCGTAGAGCAGTCGTTATGGACGACAAATTAGTGTGGTGAAAGACCTGTCAACTCAAGCACAGGACGAAAATCTTCGACACTTGCTCCAACGCTGCCAAGAAATGAATATACCACTTAACCCCAAGAAGATCCAGCTTGCCAAGACAGAAGCCAGCTACCTCGGACAAGTGCTAACTGCTGATGGAGTGGCTGTTGACCAAGAGAGTATATCAAAGCCATACTGAGGCCCTATACTACACGGCGGGACCAAGCGAAACAAGGCACCAGAACAACGTCGTCTGCTGCGATTGGTCATCGGCGCGGCGCTGACCAATCACAGCAGACGGCGTTGTCCCGTTCCTTTGGTCACGCTTGGTCCCGTCATGTAGCGTAGGGCCCCTGGAGGCCAAGGAATCAAAAATGCCGCAAGGAAATTCGAGCATTTCTTCGAATGATCATCTACTTTTCGAGCTTCATACCACGACTTTCCGAGCCGGCGGCAGCACCACGAGAACTTCTGAAGAAAGAGACCGCATGGGTATGGACGGAACATCAACAAAGAAGTTTCGAGGAACTGCGAGACGCTTGGACGGAGGCACCAGTGCTGGCTTACTACACTGCAGAAACACCGATTACGTTGTCAGTCGACGCGAGCCAATATGGCGTAGGGACCGTTACCACTTGCGTATTCATCGTGACCTTTGACAGCGGCACAGATGAAGTATACGCACATTGATAAAGAGATGCTGGCTATCGTTCATAAATGCATCAAGTTGCACCATTATATATTCGGCCAACCAAACGTTACAGTAGAATCAGATCACAGGCCGTTACAAGCTATTTTACGAAACCGTTGGCATCAGTACCTTCGATGAGACTGCAGTGAATGAAGATGGCTCTCCAAAGACAGTCATTGGAAGTGAAGTTCATACCTGGAAAATAACTGTAGCTAGCCGACACAGTTTCACGCTTTCCCACGAAGGAAACAATGCAAAAAGAAGAAGACAAATTTCAAGTCAGCGCACTGGACCAGATATTTGTCACACAAGGTCGCCTGGATGGAATACGAGACGCAACTGCAGCCGATGCGCAGATACGGCGGCTGCGCGAGTATGCGCAGACGTCATGGCCCGAGCAGAAAGATCAAGCCTCTCAACTGAGAAGACCTTTCTGATCCTACCGATAAGAAATCCACAAGGAAGGCGGCCCTCTGCTACGGCCCAACAAGATAGTAATACCAATGGCCATAATATCCAAGATTGACAATTTGGTCCACACGGCACACGTGGGCAAAGACTAGATAAAAACAGAGCGTGAGAAATTTCGTTCTGGCCCGGAATCAACGCTGACATTGAATGCGAGCATGACAAATGCAGCAAATGCGATAAGTACAAATCAAGAAACGTCAAGGTGTCACCCCTAAATCACGAAGTACCAAGGCTTTCTTGGCAGTTTGTCGCGACCGATTCCTTCACTCATGAAGGAAAAGACTACATAATCATGGTGGATTTTTACTCATTTTATTTCGAGGTACAGGAAATGAAAATCCCCACAACTTTTAAAGTAAAACAGTTCTGCCTTAGAGTATTCACAACACATGGATTGCCAATGAAAGTTATGAGCGACAATGGCCCTTCGCCATTTAGGAGACAGGAGTTCAAGCAGCTGTTGGAAAACCTCAAGATAGAACAAGTTACATCAAGCCCTACCACGGACGATCAAATGGCATGGCTGAACGACCCTTAATTGGGATAGGCCACAAACAACTCTCGCGAAAGAGTGCAAACAGTGAAGAGTTCTGCTCCCTATTTGAGTTGCACAACACTCCACGAGACGATTTACTCCAATCGCCAGTTCAAAGACCGATGAGCCGACACACAAGGACACACTATTACCTGCGCCATCGGAACATTACCTGCCCGCTGCTGTACCAGCCAATGCTGTCACACACCGCCTTACAGAAATAAGGCGGCAACGGGAGGCGAACTACGGTATAAACTCAAGCATGCTGCCAGACATTGACGCGGATTCTACAATCACCGTCTAAAACACCTTGAGGCGCACGTGGCCACCAGCTATAGTCGTGGGACATCCACCGTCGAGGTCCTGCAACATTCTAACCCCAGAAGGTCAAGACCGCCGAAAAACGCGTGAACACCTACGACCACAGCGCCAGGTTCTCGACAAGAGCCGACCTCCGCGGGCAAAGAAACAGCCTGCACTGACCAGAGTACCAGTGACTTTAGCCAGAGTCAGCCTCAGCTGGAACTCCAGCTGCGAAGAGGGACAAGGGAAAGAAGGCCACCACAGCGATATACAAACCAATGGTGACGCTCCACACTGACCATTTTTCTCAAGAAAAAAGAAGTGGAGGGCAGCGAGAAATGGCGCCACCGCAAGAACAGCGGGATCCGGGACATGAGCGCCGGGCACGCGATATTAAATTCATTCCTTCGAATCGCCATGCCGTGTTGCCTACCACCATAGCCTCCTCTATATACTCACAAAGCCAGGCAGTTCGACGACGGAGCCAAGTGCCCGGTCGCAGATTTGGAGCGCGAGGATCTGGTAGCACAGAGCATTTCTCGGGAAACCTGGACGTCAGCGCACAGCTGTTGCAGCGGCGAGGACCCGAAACATGTTTTTCAAACTAGACGAGAAAAGAAGGGGTAGCGCGAGGAACGCGAGGAGCACGAGCGGACATTTTATCGCTCGGGAGAAGTGTGTTAAGGCGTCTCGCCGCAGCGGGGCGTCCGTCACGTGGCTCTCCTCTCATCCGTAGTCTGCCGCTCTACCTTTTCACTTTCGGCGGCCGCGTCTCGTGGCGATCTGCCAGGCTTTGTCAGTATAGAGGAGGCTATATGCTACCACAAAAGCCATTTACAGTCACTGACAGCTGAAGAAAGGCAGGGCGTGGCTAATAACGTTTCTTGCTTCGTGATTGATCCTCCGGCATCGGGCCGCAATCTCATTGGCTGCGGAGCAATAATGAGATGCTCGGGGTTGGCCACGCCCGGCGCTTCTTCAGCTGTTGTCAGTGAAAATACGAGCGTCTTGGAATATGCTCATGTGCAGCACTAACTTAGCTAATAAAGCCTAACGCTCGACGATAAACTGAATGCGTAAGTTGCCACTACATCACTGACGTCGCTTCCCTGGCAAACGGGTCGAATAGTGCGGTGCTTTGTTCGTTTTAATAAGAAGCGATAGAGACGTTAACAATGACAATAATGAGAGCAGCAACATTTTATACAAAAGACAAAGAGGTTTGCTGCTTCGTATTGACAAAAGGTGAGATGAGGAAATGGGGAAGGTTTATTCCCGGGAGTCCAAATGGTAAAACATGTACACCGATTTCCTCCGACCCCAAAGCGAACGTTTCCAGGGGCAGTCTGCGATTCCCCCGACACCCCTTGGGAAGGGTCTGTCGTCGTGAGTGATCAAAGCCCGGATCCGAGGCGACGTACACGTGCTTGCCTGATCCAGACGCCGCAAGTCCTTTCCGTGTATAAACTCCGGAACTAATCAGTGACCAATCCGAACGAAGGCCCACGCTGTGTTTCATGTGCTCGATCATTAAAGAGAAGAGCTCCCCGCTCAATTCCATACAGTCCTGAATTACGGCTGATTTCACATTGGAAAGTGCTGATCAACGGCGCTACGCCATTTGTCCTACAAAAAATAATATATATTTTGTTTAGTTTCACTTTATACATCACCAAAATATAAACTTCGAAGGAAAACCTTGGCATCGGGTTGTCAGAGAATCATAGACACCTGGTACAAACAGTCGCATGATCTCCCCCGCGACAAATCAAAAACGTACTTGTAGGCTTCGCCAAAAAAAAATGCAAACATAAACAAAAGGTAGCAATGCGTCTTCACTGCTGATGAATACACCTTGCTGCCTGCGTTAATGACTGCACCGCGCATCGCTAGCTTTCGGCAACTTCCTGCCTGTCAAGCTTTGCTAACCCGTTTCATGGACATATTAGACGGACTTAGAGCACAATATTTGACCCGTACCCTTCATGGATGGTACTAATGAGAATCACACTGTTTTTGTTTGCACCAAAAAAGCGGAGTTGTACTTTAGAGCAGTGACAGCGTAGTGCGGGAGGTTGAGCAGATATCGCTGATACATATGCAGTTAAAATTGTACACGAATTTCTGCTCTTGTAACAATTACTGGAAAACAGAATGTCGCCGGGTGATTCGTTTTAATCGCTAAAGAGCTCAATTACCACGTTATTTACCCTCCGCACATGTTTTCTTCAATATCGCCAACGTCAAGGTACGTAAAATACACGCCTGATCCCAGGGCCGGTTTCTACGATTGCCGTTAATGAAGAGACCGACCGAGGCATGCCGCTCCGCATTGACTGAAATCGTGAATCATCACGCGTATACTGTGGTGAAGAGCGAACCCCATCGGCGCGGAACGTGAAGCAAATGTGTTGTCTACTCACTGTTGACTGATCGACATAGAGTGTTACTGGCGCGTACAAGCGCTTTTGTGTCTTTATTCTCTTTATAAGATCCACGAGGCTATCCCCTCACAGAGCAGGTTAAAACCAGGAAAGGGTAGAGCCGAAAGTCCAAAGGTCCGAAGGCTACTTCAATAGTCAGCTGAACGAGGAACCACGAAGGATGGATGACTCCGGCGAAGGCATTGACCTCGCGCGGGCAGTTACGAAAATGCCACTGTACCAGATGTCAAGTTCTCTCTGCAGGCGTTGTGCAGGTAGTAGGGACGAGCGCCGTGGTTGTAGAGCCTGCTTTCATATACTCCGCAATAAAACTTTGGTTTGGTGTAGTTGGGTCATGCCATTTAAACGGTTGAAAGCGCGAACTGAAACACGGACGAAACAAGAAACACGCACACGACAAGGACGGGCGCCTGCCCTTCGCGCACGTACACTCTCAGAAAAAAGGGTGTATTATTACACCCTTTGTCCCATATAATACACCCCAAAACTTCAATTCGACTTACAGCACCCTATAGTCGAACCGACGGCCTCAAATTTTACGAGGGCTTGACAGCCGTGTGGTACAACTTATTAAAATAGTTAATGTACGTGTTACTGACTTCAACAAGAATTATCATGGCTTTCTTGAGCTCTACTGTAAAAACTCGGTGTTTCTTTTTATGTGATCTTTGATACATGGTTTAGCTACTTGAAAGGTTATATCGCACCGTTAACAAGCTCCTCGTAAAATTTGGGGCCGTCTGTTCGACTATATGGCTACTAACACGTCTAAATTAAGTTTTGGGGTGTATTATATGGGACAAAAGGGTGTAAGGTGATACCCTTTTTTTTAGAGTGTATTTCTTGTTTCGTCCGTGTTTCAGTTCGCGTTTTTAACCTTTTAAAATCCTATACGGAGGAGCAAGTTCGTCTGCTTCTCGCGCAGGGGGTAGCGGTGACGTCAGAACGCCGAGCCCTGATTGGCTGATCGCGGTCCCCTATCTGAGCGTCGTCTGCTCCTTTGCAACGTCGTCTGCTCGCAACGTCGTCTGCGTCTGTCTTACCTTTCCTGCGACTTTTGCAAGTGGAGAGGCCAGATTCACGAAACTATCTTACGCCAAAAATATGCGTAAGACAAAACTTAAAAACAAATTCGTATTCACGAACCGAAATTTTCGTAAGTTTTGCGCAGGTTACGACAAAATCCTACGACAGCTCCGAAGCTACGCACTTGTTACGATCAAATCAGCATGGCCGACAGCGTCGCGGTCGCGACGACCAACGGACGTTTATTTTTCTACGTGCGCTTCTCTCGCGTCCCGACTTCAAGCAGCAAGAAAAAAGTAAAAAGTACTTGAACCAGACCACGACGAACAAGAACGCTGGATCCACAAACACCCGGGAAAAGCTCCAATTCGGCCACGATTCCACCTACACCGACCAAGCGAACTCGGCGGATAGGCCTAGCAGCCACTCCGACTCGGTGACCGTGTGCCCACGACCGGCTGGCGTGCTGAATAGAATGTGCCCGCGCGACCCTTGTGAACCCTTCCCGTATTATACTGTGATCACTGACCTCAATTTTAGATTAAGAGGTCAATCTCTTCCTCTTGTCATCTCCTTGTTTTCCGAGGCAACGGTAACTCTCGCCGGTGAAAAAGCGGTGAATCTCCGACAGACGCAGGAAAGGTAAAGCAGCCATCGCTTTGACTAGCAGACGTAAAGCAGACGACGTTAACTGCGCCAACCCGCCGACGCCGTTAAAGAATGAGGAGTCTTGCCGCACACGAAAGGGGGAAAAAGTATTTGGGAGGGAACTTGCGGACACTAACACGCTCACTCTCGGTTCTTAGCAAACAAACCTCGGCGTCTCGGGCCACCTCGCCTGTGAGTACTTTGACTTCCCTCCTTGATGCGCGTCTGCTAGTTGTTCGACAAAAACAACGAACCGCTCGAGTTATTTCGTCTGCCTTCTCTGAAAGGCGAAGTCGAGCTCGCTCGTAAAGACCTCGCACTTCCGACGTTGCGAGCAGACGTTGTTGCAAAGGAGCAGACGACGCTCAGATAGGGGACCGCGATCAGCCAATCAGGGCTCGGCGTTCTGACGTCACCGCTACTTCCTTTCTCATGCGCAGAAGACGAAAATGAGCCCACTTGCGAGGCGTATAGCCGCCAGCGCAAACGAGGCCAAAGCTACAAGCGCGAGCATGTGGCCCTGAACGGTGCTTGCACCGCACGAGCGCGCGTGTTTGGCAGGGATGCTGATAGCCCGCAGATCGCTCTTGTAGCTTCTGCCACGCTCACACTTAAAGTGAAGCGGAATATAGTGCGAGGTTATGTGAAAGAGAACCATGACGCTGAGATAAGCGCTCGCGTCACGCTTTGATAACACTGCGCTGCACAAAATGTGCGAGGCGCCCCAACAGTTAATTACTTTACTCTCCCCTTGTGCCAACAAACGCTTGTGTACGTCCCAACCCCACCACAACAAAGGCTATAATGAAAAATATTGGCAACGACCTTGATCTTCAAAGCCCTATAATGCATCAAATGCATTATGGGTACTTTGAGGGAACTGGTGTGTCACGTGACTTAAAATTTTCCGCTAAATTTAGCGGGAAAATCGAATGGTTGTTAAAGTCACATGACGTCGATTTCCCCGCTAGATTTAGCTGGGACACCGGATCGGCGCCGAGCTCACAAGACGTGAATTTTCCCGCTAAATATGGCGGGTAACTGAATTGGTGTACAGTTCACGAGACGTCATTTTCCCGCTAAATTTACCAGAGAAACTGAATTGATGTTTAGGAAACATGACATGCGTTTTCCCGCTAAATTTAACGGGGAAACTGAGTTGACGTATAGGTCACGTGCCGTCAATTTTCCCCAAAGGCTTTCCCCTCCAAATTTAGCGGAAAATGCACGAACGGACGGATGGACGGACGGACAAAATTGTGGAAATGGGGAGTAGCGTTAAAAACCATCTTATGCACTGGGACATATACGAGGGAGTTTCAGTCAGTCATTTTGATACCTCCAAAAAAAACGATTGCGATACATGCGCAAAGCCGTTGGCGGAGTATCAGGTATCGTTATCGGAGTTATGAATACGATCTACTAAAACGCCCTCTTATGTGAAACAAGACCCTCCTTGTACTCTGCTCCGCCGCAATGAAATCACGAGTGTGTGCCTCTAGCACACACTTGAGTGAAAAGTATCCAAAGTGGTTCTGCCCCGGCCGTTCATTTAGATCGCGAGGAACCAACCGCGTTACTGCTTACAAATGCGAAAGTGTGGCGCCATACTTCATTCCGTATTTAGTCGGTGGAAAGTTAAAGGCGGATGCGCTCTTCTCTCTCGCGATTTCTAAACGCGGTGTAGCGCAGTATGGTAGTCATCTTTTTCCTTCCTAAAACTTGCCCACTGGCACCCTCTAGAGGAGACGAAATTGCGAATCATTGCTACTCGGTAGGCAATTCCAGATACTGGTAAAGACCCCATCACATGTTTTCGCTAATTTCCTGAAAGCACTGATAGCACTCTCAATCCGCGAAATCAGCTCACAAATGAGCAGATCATCCTTTGACCCGAAAAAGCACTGCGAAGAGCACAATCTCCCTAGCGATCTTGGAGGGCAATTACAGCTCAGCGACATGATAGAAGGCAGATACATCCTTACGTTTAGACCCTCAAAACATGGAGTTCTGCGCTGTGGCATTACGGAATGCAAAGCGTCATGCTTGCATTGCGTAATGCCACAGCGCAGACTTAATCTTGAGGTCTAAACCGATGTTCCGCCTCATCATTCGCTGAGCTGATTTCGTGAGCTGATTTTGCGGGTAAGTAGAAGCGCAGGCATTTCTTAGAGTGTACGACGCTTAACCAGAAACTTTTGGTTTAAATATTGAGGTCTTAAAAACGAAATTGGGCTTCGAGGTTCGGTGAGCTTTTTTTCTACGTACGGCACTACTTTCAGTTAGAATCGGACGTTCAAAATAAAAATACAAAAGGTAGAATTAAGAACAGAAGCTCTAATGACAATCCCTCCTCCTGTGTTGAGAGCACTTTCAGATGTAATACAACGAGAAAAGGGCACGTGCATGTCGCCCTCCTCCCAGCTGTCGCGTCCCCCGAGGGACGGAGGCGTTGGGAAATGCTCACATGAATAGATACAAAAAAACAAACTCCACTGCGTCAGAGGAGGCGAGAGATGATTACGCACGCCACGGCACCGTCAGATAAATCCTCCCCCGCACCACCCCTCGTTCTTGGCCCTGGTTTTTCATTGAAAAGGTTACCTTCGAGCGAATAGGGCACCTCGAGCGAAAAGACTACCGCTGCTTGCAATTAGCAGCACAATCAAATTTCTCTTTAAACTGGAAAAGACAAATCGGAATGGGTAATAAAAGCAACGAGGTACGCCGACACGCACAAACGAGTGCGGATATACAAAAAGACGCCTCCGTGTAGAGTCACACTACTCGACACCTCCCACCACACATGCGCACGCACGCACGTGCACGCGCGAACGCACATATCATTAATATACAGTAGTTGAGCGCCATTGTCGCGTTTCTACACTCCCTCACCAAACTTTTGCAAAAAGAAAAAAAGAAAGAAAAACGTAAGCGAGACGAGCCTTTGATCAAAATAATGAAAAGAAAAGAGAAGAGTAAAAAACACAGGCAAAACCACGAATACGGTGGCAGGAGGCGAGAATGATCCCAAACTTCGACGTCGAAATAGCAGTCGAACTGTAACAGGGGTTGGGCAAAAAGGCCCACCTGCCGTCCCGAGAGAGAACCGGGGGGGCCCCCATCCACCCCTGCCGACAAAAACGCCAAATTGCGGCTCCTGTTTTCTTTTTTTTTTTTTTGTTAGGCGGCGGGCAATGATTTTATTGAGCGCAGAAACAAACAAAAAAATAACAGCAGTCGCGACTGAAAACGACTAGAAGCTCGTCTGAGCTACGCGCGCCGCTGCTGTAGGGAGGAATACTGAAGACAAACAAAAAAGACACCCGGAGATGGAACAGCAGCGAGGAAAGGCTTCTCGTTCCAAACTCCGGAGAAAGGCCATTTTTCCGGCTCTATCCTTGGCCGTCCATTACGGGTCCCGGGGGTGAAGTACCGCCGACGGTTCGACCCGGCGAAAGGTCCGTTCGTCGATCTCGCAACCGGCGCCTCAGACACCCGCCCGTGTTGTTATAAACAAGACCGTAAACTATAACGAGCGAGAGTATGCAGGCCGAGTTGGTTAGGAAACTTCATAATCGAAACCCTGAGACAAGGAGAAATAAAGTAACGTGATTTCATTTCATCCTTATCCCAGGGTTTAGACAGTGACCGTAAACTACCTATTGATTTGTTTACAATACTGAAAACCCTTTGCACGGCCTATCTCATCAACTGAATCTCCGTCCGATTTTAAGACAAATTAAAGAACGTATATAGTTTCAAACTGCGTCTTGGCGGTTTTATCCCCTTATGTCATTTGAATCTATCCCAACAAACCAGCAAATTGAATCAAATTGCTTCATAAAAACGCTTTGTTCCTTCGCCTTTAAGACTAAAAATTCTAGCAATTGAGTTGCCCGAATGTATATTGTTATATTATCCTATCGCAATACAATTTTATTAGTCTGCAGATTAAACCTATTGCATAATCGATTAGACGATCAGCAATTAATTGGTTAAATATTCTTAATCGGTGCACATCCCTAGAAATTAGATCTACCGGGACATTCTCTATAATCCTACGAACTGATTTCATAATCGCCACAATGTGGTTGGTAGCAAATGTTTAGCCATTTTTCTTGGCAGCGTAAAGGGCGGCACCTCGGATTTATTAATGCGAAAGCATTAACTCTCCCATGGAGCGAACCGGCGTTATCAGCTTTTGAAGCCGCGCCAAACGGCACCTAAACTCCCCTGTCCCAACGGAGCGAAGCCTGTCGTCTGTAGCAGAAATCTGATGGATAGGCTCCCATTGGCTGGCGCGCGTCATAGCTTTCAAGGAACGAGGCTCCCATTGGCTCTCGCGCGGCGTAGCTCCAAGGAACGCCACCAGAGAAGCCCTCTCCAAGGCGGCGCTGCGCACGCAGCGACCCGGCCGCCGGTAAGAGGGAGCGGCTGTACGCACAGCCCGCACGGGCAAACTCCGGAGAGGATGCACGGCCCAAGCTCAGCGCGGCGCGCCTACTTCACGAGTAGAGAGCGCTCGGCCGTCGGCCGCTATCTCGGCAGTAGCGAAACGTGGCCGTCCACGCCAGTACGCCGCAGACGAACTAAGGGAGCGGAAGAACGACATTCATGCTTTCGCATTCACAACTCGTAAAAAACTCTTTAACGTCCTCGGATTTTTTATTTTTTTATTTTTGTACTTTTTTGACCGGGTATACCTAGTTCAGTTTATGTTTGCATGATGGAAAGCTAGGCTACCATGAAATATGCCGATGTCTATGCCTCTGCTGTGTACTTTAAGCCGGGGTCACACTGCCCGTGCATCATACAAAAGACATTCTGCAAACACGAGTCACCCCAATATCCGTGGTTCGAATGCCGCCTACAAAGTTTTCACTGTGAACTCATTGCCTTGCGGCATTCGAACCACGAATCTCACGTTGACTCGCGTTCGAATCTGTATGGAGACTGTTTTTTTCATGACGTATAAGGAGCGTGACCCCGGCTCTAGTGTGCATACTAAAATCGGGTGCCTTTCAAAGCGTCATTCTCACACTGAGAGTTTATCGCTTTGAAGGTAAAAAGAACGAGCGCGGCTAAGTAAGACGGGCATGTGCTAGTGAGATGAGAATTTATTGGAAATCGTGATGATTCGACATAGCTGCCTGCGGTGGCATACAACCGTTTTGTTTCCAGTAAAGAACTCAACAAAATTCACTATAATACTAAGAACACACAAAACAAACCAAAATAATGTCGGTCGCCCGCACAAAAACTGACGATGCCTTCGAAAATCAAAACCACTCCTTATTTAATTTTTCATATTCTGATATTCGAACCGCAATAAATAACGATTTACGTACAGTGGACACAAAGTACGTCTTCCTCGATGCAAAGCGCATATTTAAAAAAAAGAAAAGTAAAACTGTACGTACTTTAAAGAAACCCACGCCAAACCAACGGACCACTGACGGTACAAAAAAAAAAAAAGTATCAATAAGCTTTCTGATGTACTCTGCCCGCCGCACGCAAGCATATTTGCGTATATTTTTTTCCAATTTTTCTTTAACAGCCTCCACTAAAACTTAAGGGTGGGGGGGGGGGGGGAGAAAGAAACAAGCACAGCAGTTTTACGTCGGCTGCCGTCAACGTCCATGAATATCAAATCGAGTTATCCTTGGCGGGAGAACGCCCACAGGCGCCTTTGTCCCGCGGAGGGAGACAAAGAAAACCCACAGCTGCAGGGAAACCGAGACAGATCGCGAAGGTAACGAGGACCGATCGTCCGGCATATACGCTCGTAATTGCATCCATCTCGCACACCTACAGCGCAAACTCGAGCACCAGACCACGCTGCTGGAACCCAGGCAGAAACAATACCACCTCAGAAGACAAGGCTCGTCCCTTCCCCCCCCCCCCCTCCCCTACATACGTCATCACTAGTGAATCCACGCAGCGCTGCCTAGCTTGCGTCAGCACGCACTAGCATCGTCGACAACGTGTCTTGCAGTGGTTCGCAAGCAACCAGGCTATGCGACAACGAGCTTTAGCAAATGAAATATACAGTATATAGAAAAAAGTAAAAAGTGACGATCTAAGATGAAAAAGAAAAATGGACCAAGTATATATAAGAACGACAAGCTCAGCTTCGCTCCTTCTGTTTTGTCTCTATGTGCTGTCCCAACGTTGCCGTTCTTGTTTTGTTTCTTTTTTTTTTTTTCGAGGATGGCGAGTGGACCTCGGCGTTGGACCCGAATCAAGGCAGAAGTGTCGAGTCGTCCATTTCGTCGGCGAGTACATCGATTTTCATTTTAGTATTTTGTTTTCTTCCTCTCGCTCGTTTCGTTGTTGTATACCCGTTCACGGGACCCGCCAAAGAAGGAGTCTCTAAGCCGTAACAAAGTTTATTGAGAAAATAAAATAAAGCACCTTCCTCTCAATTTTGAAGTGCCGCCTGGTGGGTCCTTTTTCTTTTTTTTTCGCACATAAGATTTGCGCGTTGTCTTTATTATTATTATTTATTGTATTTTTTTTTAATTTGTAGTGCGTCTTTTGAGTAGGAGACGTCACCACTTTCTTCACTCAGTTCCCGTTGCTCCGGTCACTACGAGAGGCAGTTCTCTTCCTTAGAAATAGTGGGTAATGGTAAAATAGGAAACAAAATAACAAAGAGAGAAAAGGACGCCAGAGACCCCGTTCTTGGTGCGCAAAAGGAAGCATACTGAAACGAAGGAAGTCGCAAGTATATAGATGGATTTATATACACACCGAATAACAAGTACGTTAAAAAGGAGGGCGCACACGGCCACCCTGACGTCGGAGCATAAAAGGCGTCTTGGGCGGCACGTCAACTCCTCTCCATGTTTTCTCTTTCTCCCTTCGTCTCCCCTGGCAGTCGCAAAAAAGGATTAAAAAAAGAATGACAGGGAATAAACGATTTTTTGACGCCTTTGACACAGAGGCCTTCAGCTGGAACGCGACGCCGAGAGTCGACATATATATAAACAACAGGACTTCTTTTATGCAGGAAATACCCACTGTTTTGGAGCTATCCGTTTCAATTGACATCGCTTCGTGACGAAATATGCTCCTTCCTACAAAATCAGCGCTGTGGGTAGGCCCCATCTCGTAAACGATGTTGAGCGACATTGATAGCAATACGTTCCTACGTCACTACGTCCCTATCAGAGCTTCTTATCACCGTCCAAATTAAATGCCACACGCAACAACACACACCAATAGGAGAAAGAAACAAATTCGCCGTTTCGGGTAAATATCATGGCAAAGGCAGTGGGTGACACCGAACATATTTGTGTGTGCGCCAAGAAACTGAGGGAGAGGATGCGACGAGAGAGCGTATGAAGGTCAGAACGCCGAGCTCTGATTGGAAGGATTAGTGAGTAAACCAAAAGCTAGCTGCCCTTGTCTCCACTGGCATAGCCTCCTATATACTGACAAAGCCTGGCGCCGCCACGAGAAGCGGCCGCCGAAACGGACGAGGAGGAGCGGCAGACAACGAATGAGAGGGAGAGCCACGTGACTGGCGCCCCGCTGCGGCGAAACGCCGAAACACACTTCTCCCGAGCGAACAAGTGTGTTTCGGGTCCTCGCCGCAGCAAAAGCTGTGCGCTGACGTCCAGGTTCCCCGAGAAATGGCTCTTGGATGCTCTGTGTTACCGGACCCTCTCGCTCCAAATCTGCGACCGGGCACTCTATGGCTACGTCGTCGAACTGTCAGGCTTTGTGAGTATAGAGGAGGCTATGGTAGTGGAGACAAACGCAGCTAGCCTTTAGGTCTACCCACTAACCAGTGCTCGGCGTTCTGACGTGCCCGCGCGCTCTCGTCTTCTCGTACGTCTTCCTCACTTTCTCGAAACCTTTTTTCGCGGTGTTGTAGCACGGAGGAAGTTTGTAGTCATTTTTATGCCTCGACGGTACAAAGATCGTCGTGCGCAGCGTCCCTGAAATGAAGCCCTGACCAAACTCCATCTCACACACATCTACAGTGCAGAGAAGGGCATAGGCACGAGCGCGTGGCTTGAGAAGTGCCTCCTATTTACGAGTTCTCGTACAAACAAAAGCATTCTGCCGAGCTAGGCTCACGTTAGGCTCACGTGCCTGTGTCATTTGCCTTTACTGCGCACATTTGTGAGAAAGAGTATAGCGTTCCAGCGGAAGTGGAACGCGAAGTTGCGTCTCTTGCGGTCACACACACCGTCTTTGACCCTGCTATTTCGCGTCTCTTCCGATGCAGGTGCTTGTTCTCCTTTTCCTTGCCTCTCTACAAACTTTTCCACCATTTGTGCGGGCGCGCTCGCTGCCTTGTGACTTGCAAACGAGGCTTTTCTTGCGCGCGCATTTGGTTCATCATCGGATTCACAACCGGAGCGACCGCGGTTTCTAGCCGAGCGCTTGCATGCTTTCTCCAATACCTCTTTTCTTCTTCTTTTCTTCCGCACTCTTGTGTTACAGGCAGACTTGTACGTAACGCGTTACAAGTAATGGATTAATTGCAATCGATTACATTTTACTGTAATTTTGTAACCCTTCAATTCCTTCTTTTAATGAGTAACGATTTTGTAATTGAATTACTTTTTTGCTGTAATCGATTAGAATTTACCCAATACAATTTTTTTTTATTTTCTTTTTATTTTCAGGGGGGGGGGGGGAGGTTAGATGTGCTGGAGTCACTCAGCTCTGGGCAACGGTCAATTTCTTTTTTTTCTTTCTCGAAACCACTAAGCACAGTACCTCACGTATTAGTAGGCCACTTCACGATGCTCCGTTTCCTGGGTACATTTTTTTTTTTTGGTACACCGGAGGTTACGTTTGGGTATGCAAAATTACCTTATCCTGCCTCTTGTCAGTAGTGTATTTAAACAGCGCTATATTTATTTATTTTTTTCTTCAGAGTGGTTGGGTGTGTCGGCGTCACTCACTCAGCTTTAAATAAAAACGGTCAAGGCTTTTCTCTTTTTTTCCGGAACAACTGAGCGCGAGACACTAAGGATTATGCTACCGTAATAAAAAAAAGTTGAATGAAAAATAACGTGGGAGTCATCGATTACTTTAGAGTATTTTTTCGACTACTTTTTAAGGCTGTAATTCTAATTGGAATCGCTTAGTTCTTACAGTGAAGTAATTGTAATTGTAATCGGTTACTTTTTTCATTAACGTGTACAAGTCTGGTAACAGAAGTGCGTTACAGGAATCTGCGTTACACTAAGCTGCATTACAGTACAGTGCTAGAAACCAGTCATTAACACATGGTGTTTTGAAACGTCGATGACGAAGGATTAGCGTTCTCCGCGCAGGCACCGACCGAGCCAAATCAAATCATCGTGGAGAAGCACACTCGTCAAAGCTGCAGTGTAATATAATGGTTCGATTGAGGAAATAAAGCCAGGTTTCTCGGGTCACATAAATACACTATGTATTGCAGAAAGCTGAAACTCGGGGATGCTAGCGGTGGCGATAAAGTGAGAAAGTTATTGTTCTGAAACTTTCTCATTTTGTCACTATCAGCTAGCATCCCATTTTCGCCAAGTTTCAGCTTTCTGCGATAAGTAATTTATTTATGCGAGCCGAAAAACCGTGTTTCACTTTCTCAATCGAATCGGGTAGACACGCAGATAGAACAAGCGACGGTCAGCAATCTTCTTCGACCCAGCTCGCTACCCACACAGGCTAGCAAATTTCGGATCGCTCCTCTGCAAGAACCAGCAACATAACCGGATCTACTGTTAGACCCGTGTGGTTTTATAAGCGATGGGTGACTCGGATGACGCCTCTTTCGTAACGCTTTCCATTCCTCGCGGCGGCGCGCCTGACGGGCCACGCACGTGTCGAGAGCACATACGCGTTTCGAGTTCCATTGGCTTGCAAATCAACAAACAATCCGATTTGGAACAAGACAGATCGTATAAATAGCTCCGATAGAAGTACGCGTGTTTCTATGACGTGCCCCTTTCGTATATATATTTGCGACTCTAGCAAAACGGACTGCACCTAGCGGAAAAACACTGAACCGAATGGAACAGATCCTTTCGTGATTTCTGCTAATCTCTTCTGGCTTCTGTGATCGCATGTTATCGGCGGTTGGGGCGATGGAACCGTTGTCCCGGTGACTGTTGTTACTGTGGCACCAGCGTGTTGCCCAGGTCGCACTGAACGCAACCTATACGCATTCGCGTGAACCAGACACTCTGCGTTTATCAAACGTTCATCAGTACCATAAAAAGACAGTAGGCAGTCCTTCCATCGATTCTGCGAAAGAGGTAAAGCCTCTGAAAGCTCGCTTACGCCGAAGCATCGCCGCATGTTTGAAACGTATTGAATAAAAATCGGGGCAAACCAATTTGAGTCCAATGCTTGCTCGCTGAAACGCGACCGTTGTGCGTTGAGCTGGCACATGGCACGGCACGACCTGTTTTAGAACGCCATATTTGGCCGGTAAGGGCGACCTATAGGTTGCTTAAGTCGCGAATAGCCCCAGGAGCACAAGCGAAAAGTCGCCCTTTTTGTGACCATGCTCCATCTCACCAGTTAGCGAGCAGGCATTTCAAGGGCGCAAATGGCGCGAGGAAATCCCAACCCTGCCCGATACCCTCTTTGTATGGCGCGCGCACACACTTCCGAAAGTCGCGTCGTCGAGGTCGCACGAATCCACAGCGCTGCACGGAACTTCCGACTTCTGAGACGGACTCATAGTTGCAGTTGCTGCACACAGAGACCGCCTTCACTTGGGTCGGGGGATCGGTGGCCGAGTGGTCTAGCGCACACCAGCTCGGAGCACGTGGAGCGAAAGCTCGCGCTGCAGAACCCAGGATACTGGGCTCAATTCCCGCCCCTGCCCGTTTCGATCTGGATGAGCATCGTACCGGCGTGCGGTCGTGTATCACTACTGCGTGGTGCACGTTAAAGACCCCAGGCTAGCGGTTTGTACTGCACTGGCTAAATTGCTCATCTACAGCTGGGAGACTCGTCGCCCTTGAGGCAGACCAAGTTCTAGGCTGTATAAACATACACGCAACCCAATTTTTTCACTTGGGTCCTCTTCTCGGGGACTAGCCTTTGTGTCGATCCAATCGCCGCTGTGAGCAATGAAGAGCCTGCGCGCCATGAGCGCAAATTAAAATAGGAAAGTGAACTCTTCGCTATGCAGTTAATGGTACGGGGGCGCGAGCATAAACGCCGATTAAAGCTGCACACGCGCATTCCACCTCTCTTTGAAAATGCTAGAGAAATTTGTCCATGGGTATAAATCAAGTTGCTCTCACTGCAACCTAAACAAAGCGTACATTACCAAGTCCGTCTGCGACTTCAGCGATATCGACGGCACCAAGCGGCTAAAACAGAAAGCTATAGCGGCAGGTTCGTTCGCCAACTATCTCGAACGAATCAGATATTCACAGCGCCTGGTACAGCTAAAGACGAAGCCGTGAAAGTATGGTTCAAAAACACGCGATGAAAATCGTTAATATATCGCTCGAGCGGTGTGGGACGTGACCATCATGTCTGGTTTCTTCCCATCATCTCGAATAAAACTCAAGGGACAGGCGCGACAGCGTAACCCAACAGAACCCTTCGTTTGCACGAAAACACGCACAGAGACTGCACTTTCCAAAGCTGCACGCGTCCATGCCCTTGTCAGCGCCGCAGAAGCAGAGGCTCGCGCACGCGCAGCACTCTTCTCGACGAAAACTTCGTTGACGCTGCAGCGGACGAACATAAATCCGTTATTTTCCCGAACAATGCGAGGACGCCGAGCTCCCGACCGTTTTAATGCCCCGGGAATTATAACGGGCGCGTAGGCTGTCGCACAATCCCCGCACTCGCGTGTATACGCGCAGACCCAGCTTCTCCCCTAAGGCACGTACACATCCAACAATCACCGCGGTCCACTCCGAGAGCGAAGCGCGCGCGCTCTGGGCTCGCCGTCGCCGCGGCGGCCGAGGCCTTGTTTGAGGGCATCGCTGCGCGTGCTGCACTTAATCGAGTTGGCCGTAGAAGCGGGGCAAATACAATTAGCGCCGCGCTCGTAGAACGGAGAGACGTGGAAGAGCGGCCGACGCACCGGATTCCTCCCGGACCAAGAGGACTCGCCCGTACACGACAGCGGTGTCATGGCGGCCCGGTGAATACGGCCGTAGGTCTCCACTTACCTGCGTTGAGAGAAAAGAAAGAAAAAAAAATCGTGAATATACAAACAGGCACGAAACATGTTTACAGTCACTGACACCCGTAGTCCGCGGTCACACGGCTAAAGCGCTAGGTGTACGCGCAAAGAAAGTCCTGAGGTGTGGTCACGAACAATACGCACCAATAAAGGACGGTATTATTTTTTGGCTAAATTAACACTAAAATTTTACGCCGTATCGTAATATGGTAAAAAAAAAGTCTAAAACGAAAGAATTGTTGAATACAAGGCAGCGATTGCACGCAATTTGTACATGCGGAATACCTCCACGTCTTACGGCGCAGCCTATGAGGCACAAGAAGGCAAGAAGGTATGAGCTATATGCCTCCTGCGTTGAAGGTCTGAACAAACTGTGGCGCCCTCATCTTGGGTAGTACAAGCTCACCCGATTGGGCCTCGCAGTACTTGTGGCACCTTCGCTGAGCCTCTTTTCTTTCCTGATAAACGAAAAAAAAACAAAAACCCTTTCGACTTTTGAAATTGTTTATATATTCACCACCGTAAGACAATCGAAAGTGCCGGATTCATGCCACCACCGCCAGGGTACGCGTCCCTTACGTCTGGGTGAGTTCGTGAAAATATCCTGCATCCCGACGCTTTTTTCTTCTTCTTTTTACTTTGGAACGCTTGAAACGACGTCTCATGAATCACGTTTCTAGCGTGTCAGCTTTGACCCGTGCTTCGACGACGTTCGAATTCTTGTTGTTTCTTCTTATTTCCCTCGTGATCGCGTTCCGCACCAGAGCAGGCACGTTTCTGCATATGTGAGAGTATGGGACGCTCAAGCTTGTACTACCCAAAACAGTTCCTAACATGTCCCTTTTTGCAGCGCCTTCTGGGCAACGCAGGAGGCCTATAAACCAGAGAGCACACTGCCAGGCAGTCATGAAAGTCACCCAGCAAAGAGAAGATCGGACTGGGGCGACAACGCCTGTCTTCTACATGGCGTTGGTTGAGCGCGCCATGTACCCACGTCGATCGCCCGGCCACGATGCAAAGTTCCCGCTCGCGTCAAAAGAGAGAAAGAAAGACAAAAAGAAAACAAGAAAAAAACTGCGTGCTCTGACATACTTGAGAAGCGCACACGCACGCAGATCCCTTCTATCCATCTTCCTTCCTTAAGGAAGACGCAGAGCCGCTACTTCGTCGCAAAGCGAAACAACGACAACAACAGCGACGCGTGCAACGTCCCGCCAAAATCCCGAATAGTCGCGCCGCGCGCGTGGATCGGCGAGAAGAGCGGAGAGACACTATAAGCTGGAAGAAGACAAAGGGACCGAGATTCTTCGCGCCAAGTTCGAAACGCCAGAAACAAAAAAGAGATGAAGAGGAGAAGGAGGGAGGGGATGATGAACAATATACCGTTTTCCGAGCGGGAAGCCATTTTTCTCACTTTGGGACGCGACGCGAGCGGCCGAGTCGAGTCAGCACGCTCTATCGCGCGATGCGGCGCGACGCCGCTGCGATCTCGATGCGACGCGACAGCGGCCGCGCTAAGGGGACCGATGTCGACGGCGGCGACCCCTGGGCATGCCCTCGAGAGTTGAGGCGACGGGTAACTAACGGACCGTCAAAAGTCCGCTGCGTCACATAACGGGCGCCAGATTATATCCTGGCTAAGAAAAGCGGGATGAGCGTCTCCCGCAAAGACCCATTGCTCTTTCTATACTTTAGCAGAGCGAAAGCTGAAATGAACGCGAGAGGAGGCGATCAACTCGCTCCTCTCATGCATTCGCTCTGCTAAAGTAGAAAGAATGGAGGGCTTTCTGGGTGGTCCTCGTCCTGCTTTTCTTAACCTGCAACAGAGTATAAAGCTGCACGTCGGAGAAACAGAATCTCAGTAACCATCTCAGTTGAGGAGACTACAAAAAGATTATACCAAAAGTCTATGACAAAATAATTTAAAAAAGAAACGAGACAGAGGATGGAACGTAAGCGCACAATGGGAAGAAAATCGAAAAGTGTTGTCTGATACTCGATAAAAAATAATATCGAAAGAACAAATTACAAAGTTTGGAAACCACTCCCTTTTATTACGAGCGTTTACGAGGGTTACTGCTTTGGGAAAAAGAAACGTAATTTCACCCATCTAAGGAACCACGTTCGTAAAACAAATGCCGCTTCGGAGTACTACATGAAATAAATACCGCGGAAAAGAGGCACATATAATAACGGGTAAAAGCAACTTTTCGAAGAATCCGCAAGCACAACCAATGCATTAGTTTGCTCTTTCCATGCATCATCTGAAATTCCGAAACCACACAGCAGTCACAACAACCTTTCGACGCATCCGCATCGCATCGTAAATTATACGAGCAACAATAATAAAAACAGTAACAACACTAATGGCCAAAAACAAAAAAGCATGCGCAGTGGAGGAACACGCGCGAAAATCTCAAAAAGCAACGAATTGGGCGCGGGAGCTGACCGCATTTAACGCATCAGTGGCAGCAACGAGATTCCTCTCGAACATCAGCAGCCCGTCCAGAACTCACTCCGCCAAGAATTCCAATTTTTTCGTCTTTCATTTAAAAACAAAACAAAAAAATGCGAGTTAAAAAACGACGAAAAAAATTGAACCCCCCAAAAATGTTTCCCCATCTACAGAGCGGCCCGCCTAGACATCATAAAGATAGGATACGTTTCACCGGAATAATCGGAGTTTACGATGCCTGTCACGCAATAGACAAGTGCGGCTCTCCCGCGAGTCGCCCGTCGTATGCAGCCAGGGAAAACGTCCATCAAAGACAGGTGGATGCGCGTAGATTCTGGCACGGCGACTTCGGTAACAAAGTTCCTGTCAAACCGAGAGGGTTGCGAGGTTAACATTCATTCAGAAGATTTAAGAAAAAAGAAGAGAAGATATAGACTTAAAGAGCAAAAGAAAATTAGGTGAGACAAAAGAAAGAAGGGACAGACTGAACAGCCTGAACGGATCCGCGTGCATGGTGCGTTCGAGATTATACCGATACATAGGGCTTTTCAAAGAGGAAGCGATAAAGTTTTGCGATTCTGTTTTGTGGAAGATCATGACGGAGATGTTCGGTTACATAGGGCGCGAGGCCTCTCGCGCTCACGCTTAAAGTGAGACTGTAAAACTCACGACAGTCGTTCAACGAAGTATACGTGTCTATCCTTTTCCGGATATTCATTTCAGACGTGCGACGTAGCGTCATCAAGTGAAAGCGGAGCTTGTTTGCACGTACACGCTGACATGTTTTTTTTCTTTTTAAGTACTACTAGACCGATACTTCTCACCGCATAAATCCAAACACATGTCTATGTACCATGACATACCGCATGTAAGCGCGTATAAATTCCTAAAATTGGTTGATTTTGAACTTGTAGGCGCTGAACCTATATATAAAATGCGCAGTCATAGACTCAACATTCAAAATGAAACTTGAAAAGTAAGCGTTTAGGGTGTATCCATAGGATATATTTGTAAAGAAGATATAAACCAATAAAGACGTAAAGGCATAAACAAGCATCCACCGATACGCGAACATGAAGCACGCCCGAGCGCACGCGAACACAAACGCGAAGTGGCGAATACGAGAACGAAGGATCTCATAAATCACAGCACGTCTTTGGCGTTCGTTCCTGACTGCTCGGATTCGCGTCATCAATATTTCTAACGCCACGCTAAAAGTAACAAAAAGAAAAATTGGGTCGGAAGGGACAAAGAAACAGTCGATTGGCGAAAAGAAGGGAGGGGAGGGGGCACCATAAACGTCAATGAGGAAAACGGTGCAGGCGGTGGTCTCCACGATTAGAGCTCACCCAGAGAACGACCGGACAAGGCCAATTCCACTTGGACGCAATATCCACGCTGTAAGAGGAAAAGAGCAGAGAGAGAGAGAGAGAGAGACTAAGAAAGGGGGCATCGGCCAGAACCCCATTAGCAAGAACCTAAAAGGGGGGAGGGGGGGGGAGACGCGAAAGAGCAGAAGGGGGCGAGGAGAGGAGAAACAAAATAAAATAAGAAAGGTTTATCTATATATAAAAAAGAAGCAACTGCACTATATTTGGAGCTTTACGATTTCCTCGGATCGAGAGTCGAACTGTCGTCTGTTTCACCTCACATACGTTGATTGCTCCCTTCTCTTTCCTCTTTCTGGTCCTGTATTCTATTTATGAAGTTTCATCTATCCCCATTTCTAAAGGTGCCTTCGTCTTGCGGCGTTTTCCTTCTTAATTCAGAGCCCCAAACCCAAATGATCGTGCCGCAAAAGAAAGCAAAAAGAAGGCAATAAAAAGGAAGCACGACAGCAAGATTCGGGAAAGCTTAATGTGAAAAGCAGACAACAGCCGAGAAAACAAACAAAAAATCCCGAAGGAGGCTTCAGTAAAGATGTCTTCAGCGCCACGGTTGGATCGATACCGACTGACCTCGTGCGTGTACACACGGCCGCACTTCTGTTTTCTTTTACTCGGCATGGATTTAGAACACAGAGTGCGTGTACTCAGACACCGCCCATCGCTTCCTCGTACGCCCCCTCCTCTCCAACCAACTCTAAAGAACAAACACCAAGAACGCCGGACAAACAAAAGCCTTCGCCCCTAAAAGAAAAAAAAGTGAGCCAAACAAAACGGGGGTTAAAGCTTAGGGAAGAAGTGAATGCATCTTCATCGTTGTGTCGGAGGAGAGCAGCGACGCCACGTCACTTTTCTTCCCTAAGGCCTGACAAGCGTTTCCCTCTTACCACCAGGCTCTTCCCTACGGCGGCACGATTGTCCCCTGTTCCTTCTATACATCTGTTCCCTAAATCGTGTCACTTTTCCCCCGTACCTCCTTTACAGTTCCCCGAGCGTTTCCTCTCCTATTCCTTAAGAGAAAGAGGGACAAAAACAAGAAAACGGGGATCCGGTAAGTTGCCCTTTCCCTCTTTTTTTTTCTTTGTTTTCCCTAGGGGCCAACAGCAACGTCGGTCGACCTCGAACGGAAGTTTGATCTTGGGAGGGCTCTTTGGATGAGGGCGTCCGTTGCAACTTCGCATCTAAGATTTACGTCCATCGACAAAAGGGCTCCTTTGTGGCAAGGGTCGGCTTCGGCGGCGAACATCCGTGCTGGGTGGGGCAGCGCTGTTTACGGATGAAGGGTCCATCAATATTGAACTGCAGCCAACACGCCATGAACGCATTCTTGTCAGCTCTTAGTCGCGAGAACCGCGTGTACGGAAAGGTTGGCTTTATTCGATACGTCGCCTCGTGGTAAAGGGCAGGATGGATTAGGAAAATGGCTCTAAGCCGCGCTAGCGGAAGTCGGCCGACCTGGACGGTGTGTAGGGGTAGCGGCACTGCGACGGAAGTGTCAACATCTTACTAGGTATATATATATAATATATATATGATAATAATATAAGAATAATATTAGTAAGAATAAAAAAAAGTAGTGTCATTAGTTTGAGACTTGGTAGGGTCAAACCAGAGTCGTATAATGAGAGTTTGGCCATTCATTGGGAAGTATAGGAGGCAAATGAGGAGGCGCCATTGGCCGAGAGCGGGCTGGGCGTGTTTCAGGGCATCTTCACCGATTCGAATGTGGCCAACCAGAAGCCGCGAATAATGCCCTGGTCGGTGGTCGCGAGAAACAAAATTATTAAGTGGGTCGGAGTAATCTCAGTGACTGAACGTGATTTTTCGATCGCGGTCATGCAAAGTCAAATACTAAGAGAACGATCGACGTGATCCGTAGGCCAGGCGCCGAGGGCCGGAAAATTGCCGTCCGAGCAATCAAACTCCGACCGAGCAAAAAAAAAAAAAGAAGAGTTTGAGCGGCACATTCGATTCTTACATCTTATGGCATGCATCATAGTCGAAACATCACGTGGAGCTATATTTTCAACCATGAAGAGTTACTGATTTAACTCAGACGCACGTATTAAAATTGTTTCTCGCTACCACCGCTGGAGGATTATTTTCGGCCTCTGGTTGACCAAGACAAAGAGAGCACGTCACGCCTTCTCTCTGCGTCTCGTGCGCGCCGTTACTCTGCCCGCTCCTCCCATTGACCAAACTCTCTCGATATACTGCTCCGGGTCAAACCAAATGCAAGAGCCTGCCAGGTTTGCTGCAAAAAGGAAGCGAAGTAGTACACTCGATCTCTGAATCAAAATGCTGTTCAGACATACAGGAAACGAAGCGCCCAGCCGCAACAAAGAGGTATATAACAAATACCACAACGTATCGACCGACGCGCCGTTTACAAACAAGTCAGCGCTTGCCCACACCAGGAGTGGGCACTGCGCATGCGCAGAAACGAGATTCAAGTGAAGTGTCTGCGCATGCGCCGGGCCGACGGCAGCGCCACCAAAGCAGCGTGACGTTAGAGACGCCTGTATACTCGACCGACAGCTTAGGAAACTTGGGGCGTGGCTTCAAAATGTCCACGCCTCGTGATTGAATGTTCGGCTATCTTACTCGGCAGATGTCGCAATCTGATTGGCTGCGAAGCGATGATAAAAGTTGCTCGGGACGCTCTCCAGCCCGCGATCGTTACATTGGTAGTGACTTCCAAGAGCCGTTCCGATATTTTGGATGTAATACATTTTTTCAAAGGGACCGTAAAATTCATTTCGAGCCGGGATAAAATTATTTTATATTGCGATTTTACTGATCGCATATCGTTTATAGTGGGCCAAAAGAAAAACTATACACTCTAAAAAAAGTCTGTGCGTCTACTTTCACGCACACCACTCGGAGAACCAATCACCGCAAATTACGGAGGCAGCTCAGCGAATGACGATGCCGAAACATATGTTTAGACCACAAAACGCAGTCTGAGTTGTGACATTCAGCAATGCAAGCGTGACGTTTTGCATTCGCTTAATGTCATAACCCAGACTGCGTTTTTTGGCCCGACATTGACATTTTGTTCCGTCGGTCAAGCGTACGTCTTTAAATAAGTAAAAATGACAGTAAAATCAGTATAACTACGTAGCTAATCGCGTAATAAAATATACGAAATCCTCCTTTTCGACGGAAACAGGTTTATTGATACTGCAAAGTGAAACCTCCGGACGGGGACTTAAAGTTGGATCATCGCAGGAGTACGTAGAGCTGTCAGGATTCATTATGGCCATACGTCCGCGCTCATTCAATCATACTTTGCGCGCGCGCAAACAAGCGCTCGCCTCCCTTCGCAGACAACCGAATGGAAAGATTGCGCATATGCAATTTCGCTCACGTGTATGTACACACACTCGCCGAGGACCATCAATTGCGATTCGTTCGCTCAAGCGACGTTTCAACCATTTTTTTTTAAATCTTTTCAGGGGCACGTGCTACGTGTCGTCTCTGCACTTCATCGAAGCAAAGCGTGCGGATTTTGTGATTCGTCGACAAGATGAAAAAGAAGCGTTATTTTTTGTCTGTCTTTTGTAGTTTTTTTCAATCTCTCTGCGGGTGGCATGAAGAAAGGGAAAAGAAACCAAAACAATGAGAGACGAAAGAAACAAATGTGCGTGTTGGAAGCTTCGCGATTCAAATTCCGGAGCGTTGTCATTTAACATTCCGGGGAAGGAAAGCGGCGAACGCAAATATCATAAGCCCGCACGCATGCGCATAATGGTGAGTCCCGGACCCGCGCGCGTCCGTTATACACATGGAATGGATTAAAGAGTTTCCGAAACGGGCGCTTTCTTCTACTCCGGGTGCTTTGGTGTTTATTTTACTATTATTTTTTTGTAAGTCGTGTCATCCTCTTTGATTCCTCGTTTTTTCTTGTTGATGTTTATTTTATTTTTGCCTTCGCTGCAAGAATCGCGTGTCTTCGCTTCTTTTCATCGAAAAGAAGGAAACCTTTATAAACTTAGCGCCGGGTTTTATATGCGATGGAAATGGAATGAATGAGATTGCTCGGTTCATTCTGACTGGCAAACCTCCACGCACGCTCGCGCTACGCTTCCCGAAAATAACGAATTTAAATGAAGCCCAGATTTTAAATCTCCCTACAAAAGAGAAACGGCGAGAAATAATCGTGGTAATAGAAAAAAAATAAAACCACTTTCCACTATCGCGGATAATACGAGTAGGCGGAAGAAAATTTTCATACCATCCTCTTGCTCCTCTTTCCTGTCTTTCTTTTCTATTATTCTCTCTCTCTCTCTCTCTCTCTCTTCTCTCTCTATCGCTTTGGGAGTCAAGCGCAAGCAGTCCGGCTGAAAAATATTCTCCGAGAATATATACCTACATCCGCCGCTTCACTATACCTATTGTGCTTTGTATCTCTTGAACAGGGACTTCTAGAAAGTCGGGGAAAAAATAGCTCGGAGGAGGTAATCATAATTAGCCAGGCAATTAGCGAGGACGGAGATTATGTTAAGACTATAATACATCATTATTTATAAATTAAAACAAAAATCGTTTTCAATTAACACCGTGTCCTCCAACCGCCAAGAACAGATACGATACTAATCGACATAAATAAATAAAATTATTTAGCCCATTCTCCATTTTAGTCATCGCTCAACTGGAACCAGACTTGAGAAGTAATCCGTTACAAGTAACGGATTTCTCGTAATCTGTTAATTTTTAAAGTAATTTTGTGATTGCCACGTTACTTTTTTTCGGAAGTAATTTGTAATGTAATTTCGTAACAAAATATTGGTAACGGATTACTTTAATTTTTGTTACTTTTTAAAAAAAATACGAGCATAATACAGTAACTGAAGCAATACGAGCAGAACATTCAGCAACATAACGTGAGGAAGTTCAGCAAAATAGAAAACATCAGCCGAAAAGAACACACGATTTTTTGTGTGACCGGCCACTAGAACCACTAGAAAAACGGGCAAGGCATGTACAAATATACGAAAGACAAAGATCAAGTAAGACAACGCCGAGTAGGCTCTCCGTCGCCTTCCATCGTGTTTTCTTCTTCTCCCGGGCAGAAGAAAGCTCCTCGTGCTTATTTGTTTTTGTCTTTTACACCGTTTCACCCTTTCCAACTTCTTCGACATCTCCCGCCACCTGCACAGACATCGAACGCGGGTCCGAATCCGTGAAGGAAACCCATCTCATCGGCCATATCTAGCATCCCCTCTTTCACCCCGACATCAAGAAGGCCAAGAAGGTGCAAACCTAGCCATCTTGTAACTATATTCGATTCTATAAAGACGTATCAACAAAAACAACCCTCGATTCGCGGGTTCACAAATCGCGTAATAGACGATGTAGCCTCGCGCAAGGGGTCGAATTCTCGTTGTCTTTGATGTGCGCTATTTTATTCTAGCACGCTCTTGAGGCACGGCTGAAAGGCACCAGGTGCGAGGCTAAGAGCATTGTCTTCGAGGGTACAGACGATACTTCTTTAGGTTTACTTGTCTGGGCATGGTGGTCGAGTCCACTCCTCACTTTACAGTTAACTGCCAACATAAAGTGTGTGTGTGTGTGGGGGGGGGGGGGTGTTAGGTCATCTAACGAGTGCTGACAGAGAGAGAGAGAAAGAATACGTAAGGCTGGTGCGACCCTCTATTGTTTTGTGAGACGGATGGCCACCGCTTCTCTCGCTCTCTAAGCCCTAACCTTCCCTGGCTTCCACGAATATTGGTATGAAAGTGAGAACCGATGAACGATCGATAACCCGTAACTGCCACTTTTTCTCTGACTGGTCGAGTTTTCGGTCATGGAGTGTCCGTCGTCTCAATGGTCATCTCTTAATGAGATGTTCAAAATTCAAGGCATTAAGGAAAACGGAAATCTAGAATTTCAGTGCATGCTTTGCTTTCCAAAAAAAAAAACACATTGTCATAAGCAAGAACAACAAACTCTAATCTACGGAAACACATCAAGGTAAGCTGAGACACCTGCATTCTGCATTGGCTATAGATTGTAAGGTTAGAACCAGTTTTTTATTTCTTGTGAATAACAGGCGAAAGTCCCGAGTCGAAAGGGAGCTTTCGTAGATCGCTTCTTTAGCTCCGAATCTCGTAGCGGAGGTAGACGCTGCTACTGAGCATGCGCACCGCTAGCTTTGCCTGGACAATTACAGGCATAATTTCCGGAGGCCGTAAGCTAGCGCGATGGCGGGTGTGGTTGCAGCTTTCGGTGCCTTGTCAAGTTACAGGTGAACGGACTGCACCTTCACTCTTTCTCTTAAATACAATATTTTGTTTTTAAAAGGAGTGCCATAATACGGGCGCATGAGACATGAAAAGTAGTGTTGCAGGACAATTTTTGAAAAACATCAAAATTGTTTCTTTTGTTTTCTAGATAAGTGTACGGAAAAAGTAACGCGAAAGTAATTTGTAAAGTAACAAGTAAAGTAATCCGTTACTTTTCAGCGAAAGTAATTTGTAACGGTAATTCATTACATTTGAGGCCCGGTAATTTGTAATTGCAATCCATAACATTTTCCAAGTAACAAGCACAAGTCTGCCTGGAACCATAACCGCGTAATAAAGTTCATAGCGAGTTTATGATTATAATAATTATCCACTTTTGTTTTTAAACTCGTCAAAAAACATGGAAAAACCTTTGTGGATATTATTATTATTATTATTATTATTACTATTATTATTATTTTTATTATTATTCGCCGTAGGCAGAAACAGAACGAGGGGCTCACTGCACTCGGTCACAGGCAGCATGGATCGTAAGCCGGTAGCTCCCGATTGGCTGCCGCGGGGCGCGTCACGTGACAGCCGGCGCCGTCAGGGACAGGTGGCGCCCTCGTCCACGCTAGCGGAAGGTCGAGTTAACGACCCAGTGGGGATGATTGACGAAGACGCGTTAATCCCGGCCCCTTGTTTCACCGGCGCGCCCCCCCGGGCGCAAACGCCGTGCCTCGACGCATTGTTGCCGCGGACACGCGGACGCTTTGGCTCAGCTGCTGCCACGTCGTGCGAGAGGGGTATACAGAGCCGCTGAAGCGGGGTCTGACGAATCGCCGAGGAAGCCGCTCTAATCCGTAACCCCGGGCGGTCGTGATTATACCCCCGTAGCGTGCTGCAGTGATGAATTAGATATACACAGGGTGCGATGTTTTTCGGGTCATAGCCTCGTATTTTTATTTCATGTAAATGCGTAGCATCTACTATTGGGCCAGCTCTTTCAAAGAACAAATAGCGGGTTGGTGAAAATGGAAGAATCGAAGAAACAATAAAAACATTTAGGGACAAGGACAGCACAGTTCTTTCATGAAAGAAGTGTGGTGCCCTTTTCCTTAAGTGTTTTTGTTCTTTCTTTGATTCGTGTTTTAGCGCTTCGTGTCCATGCGTGGGATATATACGTTTTCTGTTTCCCGTCGTTCTCAGTGACGTGGGTTCCGTATCCGGTACGCGGGACGAAAAAATAATATAACATTCCAGCCTGGAACATGCGAGAAAATATAGGTGAGGCAAAACAAGAATGTGTGACAATGACGCATTTTTTTGTAAACACCTTCCAGCGGCGTGGGAAGATCAAGACGATGTTTTACCGCATACCGAAAGTGACGACATTCAAGATGGCTGCGCCCTTGTGAAAAAATGTATAACCTCGACTGAAAAAAAAAATAGTCGTCAGTTGTCCAGACAGTGGGAGTTTAGTCTGCCAGAGTATGATGAGATTGTTACCCACTCTATAGACAATAGACCGATCTCACCAAGCGATCGACGCATGCGTGACACCGCCATAACTTTAGTTCACAGGAGGCAGAAGGCAGTGCACGAGAGGGCTCTTGCTGTCTCGTGCTCCCCATGCGCAGAGCTCCAGCGAGTTTGTCGCACGTGCAGAAAGACTAAAGTTCCCTCGATGCATTGCGGCAGCGGTGGCGCAGTCAAACTGACTGGTGAGATCGGTCTATTACAAGCGTGACGCCTCGCTGCCACCCCATGCGTGCAAGCATGTGCAGCATGCGCGTGAACGTAGCTTTGGCAAGCTTGTAAATGCACGCATTTGCCAGCACGAGCAGAAACATGGCGGCGGCCAGATGCCCCACTTGCAATCGTCTATAGACGATTGCAAGCAGGGCATTTCAAAATTAAAAATGAAAAGCAAGTAAACAAAAGGGACATACACACCACCGTCTCAAAACCAGTAGAGCATACAGCTGTCATACTTCCACAACAGTATTTTACTTTGTCAACTTCCATCCAAATTATACGGATTCAACAGCAGGCACACACACCGCACTAAGAAAGCGTCGAGCACACGAACTCTTATTCCTTGTCGCCTTTTTCTTCGTGGTCTTCTTTCTTGTCGTATTCCAATAGGCCTCCTGCGCTGAAGCTTTGAGCAAACTGTAGCGCCCTCGTTTTGGGTAGTACAAGCTCACCTGATTGAGCCTCGCACTACTTATGGCACGTTGGTCGAGCTTTTTAATTCTGCCTGGTGCTGAAGAACGAAAAACACCCTTGGACGCCAAAAATCGGCCAGACTGAACGCCGCAAGACAATCAAAAGTGCCAAATTCATGAGACTACCGCTAGGGTACGCGTCTCTTATCTCTGGGCGGTGACGTCGAAACACCTGTGTCGCGACGCTTTCATTTTTCTTTTTCTTTGTCATGTCTACTTTGGAACGCGTGAAACGGCATCTCATGGCTCGCGCTCTTAGCGTCTTAGCTTTGACGGCGTTCGGATTTTTGTTGTTTCTTTGTACTTTCCTCGTGATCTCGCGCTCCGCACCAGAGCAGGCACGCTTCTGCATGCCTGACAGTTTGAGACGCTCAAGTTTGTACTACCCAAAACAAGGCCTAACAAGTCCCTTTTCGCAGCACCCCCTGGGCAACGCAGGAGGCCCATAGACCGATCTCACCAGCTAGTCTGAGTACGCCACCGCTGCCGACATGCATCGTGGGAGCTGTAGTCTTTCTGCACGCGCGACAACCCTGCTGGAGGTCTGCGCGAGCAGAGCACGAGGCGGCATGAGCTGTCTCGTGAACTGGCGTCTGCCTCCTACGAACTACAGTTATGGCGGCGTCACGCATGCGTGGAACGCTTGGTGAGATCGGTCTATTATTATATGTTTTAACGGCAGGCACACACAAACCACCGAGAAACCATGAGCATCGAACACAAGTCTAAAGGCAGTTTTCAAATGTCAATTGCTCACAGGAGAAAAACATTCAGAAAATTCCTGAGTAGCAGCCTACATGGTACTAATCAGGCAAAAACGCTTCAGTGTCCTCTTCCAAGGTCAAAGAGGGCATGCATATACATTTTCTGGCGCTTGCGATCCTAATCGTCTCCTTCATCACCCTTTTAGACTGATATTTGTCTTTGCCAAGCACAGTCGTCTGGTTCCAATATGGGTAACAATTTCTTCATTCCCTCATGTGTTTTACAATTTCAGAACTGGCAGAAGAAGAATTTTTTTACCGCTTTTTGTGCTCCAATATTCGGTCGTTCAGGCAGCGGCCAGTTTCACCACGTACGAGAACTTACAGCCCATTGGTATCACGTATACCACTGCCATCTCACGAGGGGTTTCCACATCTTTATGTTTTCTTTTTGGCAACCTTGTTTACCTTCTGAAAAAGGAGTTAGCCTACTTAATTTGAAATCATTTTTAAAACCAACTGATACCCCACGACTTTCTGCCAATGCCTTCAGGTTGTGTGAGACACCATGAAACAAGTGCACGCATACCCACTTATGACGTTTCTTCATAGGCTCTGTGGTTTTGCCTAAAATAATGACAAGTGGCAAAGGACTTAGTCAAACGCCTAAATTATATTCTGAGGCACCCAGCCTCACACATTTGAAAGGAGAGGCTCTCTTCAACGCAGTGGGAACAGGACTTATTTAAGGCACTGTTGAGGAGAGAACATACAACCCCTCTCCTGACTGTTTTCGGGTGGCAACTGTCGAAGGGCAACAGAGGTTTCGGCCCAACTTTTCCGTAGTTCGAACACGCTCCATGGGTTTGAAAAACCTTTAAATCCAGAAAATGAAGATACCCAGCTGTGCAAATTCCACTGGTGAAGGCAAGCTCTGGGGCTTGCTTCTTTATAAAGGATACCCAGCCGAGCACACAAAGCCCTTCAAAGACACAAATTAAAACAGTCCGCTAGATAACGCTTGATTATTACATAATTGGACAACAAGGACTGTGCTTTTAAATCCCCAACTCGGTCTAAAGCAGCCAAATAAAATTCAAAAGTAGCTGTGCCAAGGAGGACCCCATGCATACACCTTGTTTTTGTGCAAAAACCTTGCCATCAACCTAAACCGCAGTTTATTTCAGATAAAGTTCAAGCAATTTCATGAAACTTGAACCATCAATGCCAGACGTAGCCTGGAATCTGACCAAACTGTCTTGTACCAATTGACGCACCCTTACGAGAAGCACGGATTGGTCCAATGTGTAATACAGATCTTCAACATCCAAGGAGGATATGCTGCACGATGTATAATGGAACGAGTTCATTAGATCGTTCAGCTTTTTTGAATATCTGAATGATAAAACGTGACCAATGGGAGGAACTTTAAGACAAGTTGGGAAAAAAATTAGACAACGCTCGCTGCCAGGTTCCGTTCGAAATGATAACAACTGTGGAGTGGAGAATGATGTTTATGATCTTTACTAAACACTTGACAGCGGAAGCTGCTAGTTTTATGTGGAGCGATTGGCAGTGCGGCAAAGTCGGCCAAACAACCAGAAGAAGAAAGGCCAATTGGGTGAAGAAGAATTTGGTTTGAAACTTTGTCTAACTGGGGGCGAAGAAGAAAAAACCCAGAGCCATACAGAGGAAACTAAAATGCCAAGTGGCCCGCCGCCCGCTGGAGCGCCTTGAGGGGAAGCGGGCGCTCCAGCGAGCGAAGGACACGACGAATGGCTCGGAGCCGTTCCTCTACTACCAAAGTTCAAAATGCCTTGGGTCCTGTACAAGCCGCGCAGTAAAAATGTTCAAATACAAAAAAAAAACAAAAAAACGCCATAGTTATTTTTAAAGAATGTGAACTGTAGATTCGATGATCAAGATCATCACTAACATAGAACGAGCAGCTTCCGCTGTCAAATTTTACGAAAGAATTACACATAAAGAACAGAACACCGACAGCGCAGATGTGCAGTCCAATTTCTCTCCTTTATGTGTAACTGTTATGTAAAAGATTGTATGCAATATCAACGCGCTCCCTAAAAAACAGTTCCGCTGTCAATTTTTAGTGAAAGATCATAAACCTCGCTCTCCACATCGCATTGTTATCAACGAGAACGGGAACTGGCAGCGAGCGTTGTCTAATTTTTTACAAACGTGTCTTAAACTTCTTCCCATTGGTAACATTTTATCACTCAGGAATTCAGAAGAGCTGATCGAACTAATGAACTCGTTCCATTCTACATCGTGCAGCTTCACCTCCTTAGATATTAAAGATCTGTATTACACGTTGGACCAATCCGTGCTTCTTCTTAGGGTGTGTCAGTTGGTAGGAGACAATTTGGTCAGATGCCAAGCTACTTCTGGCATTCATGGTTCAAGGTTCATGGAACTGGTTGAACTTTACCTAAATTGAACAGCGGTGGAGCTTGATGGCAAAGTTTTTGCACAAAAACAAGGTGTATGTATTGGGTCCTCCTTGGCACCGTTACCTTCTGAAATTCACTTGGCTGCTTTAGACCAGGTGGTGGACTTAAAAGTACAGTTCCTGTTGCCCCATTCTGTAATAATCAAGCGTTATGTAGATGACTTTTTTTATTTGTGCCTTTGAAGGACTTGATGTGCTCGGCTGGGTATCCTTTATAAAGGAGCAAGCCCCAGAGCTTGCTTTCACCTGCGAAATATGCACAGCAGTGTCTTCATTTTCTGGATTTAAAGGTTTTTCAAACCCATGAACTGTGTTGGAGCTACGGAAAAATTGCTCCCAAAACTATGTTGCCCTTCCACAGTTGCCACCCGAAAGCAGTCAAAAGAGGGGTAGTATGTTCTTTCCTCAAAAGTGCCTTAAATAAGTCCAGTTCCCACTACGTTCAAGAAAGACTCCTTTCAAATGTCGAGGGTCGGTGCCTCAGTGTATAATTTAAGCGTTCGATTAAAGGTCCGTTTACACTCTTGCAACCGAGTTCGACCGAGAGAGACCAAACCGGTTCTTAAGCCTCTTGCGATCTCTTAGGACCAGCTCCGCTGCAGCCGAGCTGGTCCTAAGAGATCGCAAGAACTTAAAAACCGGTTTGGTCTCTCTCGGTCGAACTCGGTCGCTAGAGTGTGAACGGAGCCTTAAGTGTGTTGAAACATGTCCTGGTTAGTTTAGGCAAAACCACAAAGCCTAGGAAGAAGCCTGATAAGTGGGTATGCGTGACCTTCTTTCATAGTGTCTCACACAACTTGAAGGCATGGGCAGAAAGTCATGGTGTACGAGTTGTACTTTAAAAATGATTTCAAATTAAGTAGCCTAACTCATTTTTCGGAAAATATGCAAGCTTGCCAAAAAAACACACGCATACACACATAAAGATGCAGCAACCACATGTGAAATGGCAGTAGTATACGTGATACCAATTGGGCTGTAGGTTCTCGTACGTGGGTCAAACTGGCCACTGCCTGAACGATAGAGTATTGATCCCGTAAGTGATGACGTCCCAACATGGCGCTCGGCTCCAAGCAAACCGTTGCTAGGGACGTTGTAATGGACAAATGCATAGGCTCTCGACGAGAGGCCAGAAATTGTCTAATAAAAAAAAGTAAACTATTTTTTGTACGCATTGTGTCTTCACAATATCAAATCATAAAGATTTTTCTATCGTCTCAGTACCATATAGCGATGACAAAAGCCGTAATAAAGTTTAACAACCGGTTTTGCCTTGCTAGCAGACGACAGAATGACTTCGCGGGTTCAGTGGTTCTTTTTGAGGGACTACGTAACCGCGATGAATGAGGTTGGTGACGATCGACTAAACTTCTGTTCTCGGGGTCAACTTCTGTGGGATTTTTGGAAGTAAAGAGTGCCCGGCACAGCTTTGACTGACGCTCGAGGTGCTCGAACGCCTTCCCGTGGAGCTCACTTTCGCAATATTTGAGAAGGTGAAAACACTGTGAAGCTGAATTGGCCGAATCACGTACGACGACGACGTGACGAAACAAAAAATCAAGGTCGAGGTGCAGGCCAGCACCCGTTTTAAGGATTTCTGACAGCACAGTTGCTTCGGTGCACATCTGTGGGATCAAACGAACTCCGTAAGAGATATAAAGTGTCGCAGATGGAGACGGATGCACAAGCGTGAAACAAAAATAAATATTTAATCGGCGAACTTGCGTCTAGAAAAAAGAAAGGATGAGCGTCGACGGCGGCAGCAGCGCGACGATGCGTCGGCGTGACAGCTGGCTGTGGGACGCCGCGACTACAGAGACACTCGCGTTCGCTAGTTTTTGCCAGTTTTTCTACGGCCAACCACCAGGATCGCGACGTCCAACAGCGTGAGACCCCGGCTTCTGTGACGTCTTTTGTTGCCACTTCGGAACCACCTTTGACGTATTGGCTGGATACAGGGCGCTAAAAACACCGGTCGGGAGACGCCTTTCAGGCACCATGCATAGTCTTCACAAGCTAATCGCATACGCGATAGAAGCGGTATCCGGGTAGCCGGCTTCAGTCCCACCATTCCTTCAATACGAGTGGCAGTATAGACCTTCGCAAAAAAACAGCCTTCTGCGCGCTTCCATCTTTGTCTGCTGGGCTGCGGAACACCTTCTGAGCATGCGCTGTTGCACTGATGTGCGGACGGTATATCAGACCCTGCAAACGGGTCCATAGCTCAGTAACTCAGCCTGTTTCACCAGGGTGATAAACGATGCAAAGGTCTATAAGAAGCCACCAACAGCGTAATCAGTTGCCGTGACGCTGCGGCTTATTAACGGATCAAGCTCGTCCGCAACAAAGATGTCGTCGAGGGACGTGATGGCAAGCAGCGACAAGCGTTCCATCAAGCGCGACATTTAAAAGCGGCGGGCGTGCGGTGGTTGCCTGGGTTACCATGTATCCATGTTCCCCGACCTAAAAGCACGGGCTAAAGTTAGAAAGAAGATAATTAGAGGCTCGTAAGCGAGCTCGAGCTGATTAGAAAAGAATGCGTAGCCGCGCTTTGTGTTTCATCATACACTGCAAGTCTCGATTGTGGATATTTTCGCGGTGTTCCGGGGAGACGAGGAGAAAAGAAAAATATTCTCGAATCCCACCCCCTCGGTAAAGAGGAAAATTAGAAGAGAAAAAAAAAAGAAAGAAAGAAGGATTTGAAAGAAGACTGATGGCGGGAAGGTGGAGAGGGATAGAAAGAAAGTGCCCTCAAATAGGTGAAATGCCAGACCGTATTGATTTGAGGACTCACTTAAGTTTCCAACAAACAGTTATAAAATCGAGGCCGACCTCACCAATTACGTCGAAAGACTACATATATATGTATGGAGGGAAGCGGCACACAAAATTGAAAGCTAAAAAAGAAAAAAGGAGCAGTAAAAATATTTATATTCTGTCACATAGACACTCCAACTCCAACACCCGAACGAAAATCGATCTCATCATTCCGAGACGGGAGAGAAAATTATTATCCGGATACCCGAGTAAAATAAAGAACCCAATAAACCCTATTGGAGAGGTCGGAATAAAAAGAATAAAAAGACATTACAGCCAATGAGCTCTTCCTTCTTTTTTTTTTCTTCTTCTCCTTTGTGGATTTCAGACCCCGCCCGTATATTGGCTAGAGTTGCAACGTAGGAAAGAAGGTTGTATGTGTGTGTGTGTCTGTGTCTGTGCCTGTGCGCATGCGTGCATGTGTTTGTATGTGCCCTCGATTGAAAACCATTTATTTTAATTCCTGTGTCGCTTGGTTTATTAATTGTTTCCACGTAATCCTTTCGCAATTTCGGTACCCTCTATCAAGCGTACCGGCATCTTGAATTAAACAAAAGACAGGAAGTAAAAAAAAATATTGGAAATATATCAAGACGGCGTAACATCGATACCATTTAATCATCTAAATTTCAGAGACGTAAATATAGCACCAACTCTCAAACTCTCGCTAAAAAACAAGTGTACTTCATCTTTTTTTTTCTTCAGTTTTCTAGTTGAACGGTTTACAATGCCTACACGAGCAATTAAGCCCCGATCGAATTACACTCGCATCAATGAATTTTTTTAAAGTTCTTTTTCAACTTTTTAAGTTTGCAGCGTGTATCCTCTGAGCCCTAATTTTAATTAACCCGGAGCAGTCAGCAGTGAAATCCCTCGCACGTATCCTATATATATATATATAAGGCCCCCATTTAAAACTCAGTTTTAATCCAGACCTGGTAAAGACGGAAGTATCGCGGGTATTTCACGGTGAACGCTTCTATCCGCACACACGCGCGATGAAGAAGATAAAAAGGAAACTACACAAGCTCCAACTAGTCAACTCGTCCATAAAGCTACACTGCTTTCACCAGCTATAGAACAACGCGCCGTGTTTGAGATTTGGACGAGGTGACGTTCTTAGCCAGGAGAGCTACATATCCCTTCATCGTCTAGATACCGCACACCACCTGTGCACACAAACCTGAAACAAATACAGAAATAAAGTTGTTTGTTCAGACAACTGACGAGTAGTACAACTGCCTTGTGGGTAGCGCTCGCAGTGGTACCGAGCTATTTTAGAGAAGACTCACGACAGAAAGCTATGTTGCTTAACTTAGAGGTATATGCACCGCCAAAAAGTATCAATCGCTCTTTTCCTTTTCTATTTCGTTCTTCTTTTCTTTTCACTCTAGCTTGTGACAAAGCTCGGTTTACGGAAGGGTAATATCGTAGGCTTTCAGTGTAAGAAAACGAAACTTAGAGAGAGATAAAAGGGAGAATAAAAGGCACGAAGATTCCCCAATGGGGATAATTGACGCGCTGGTCCTCGCGAAGACCCAGCTCAAAGTATAGCTTGAATTTCAGTCGACTGGCCGACTGCAGAGCAAGCTAGAGTAGAACAGGTGTCTGACCATATTTGCCGCCAGGATCGTGGCAAACAGCCGTATTACGCAGTTGTGACGTCACCATCCTACCATAATGGGGTCAAAATGAAGACGCGGTCAACACACTACCACCGGTTTCACCTTACAATCAAACGCAGCAGACGCTTTGCGAGCACTCCCAGCCAATCCAGCGTACAGATCACGTGACTACGTGCCTTCCGGAAAGTAGGTCATGTGACACTAACATGGCATTGGATTGGCTGGAATGGCTCATAGCGTCATCTGCGGTTCGTGTCGTAAGGTGACACGGAGTAGAGTCGGAGACGAGCTCCAAAAGTCTAATATCGAGGTTTTACGTGCCAAACCAACGAAAGGCATGTGGCACGACCCAGTGAAGAACTGAGGGTTAATTTTGATCACCGGGGATCCTTTGAAGTGCAACCGACAGCTCGGCTACACGGCGTATTCCCCGCAATGAGCGTCCGTCATTTTGCGGCCACCTCGGCCTCGGGATTCGAACCCGCCACTTGGGGCTCCGTAGGCCGGTGCTTCGCCTCGGAGCCACCGAGGTGACAGACGCCGCTCCAGGTATACCGTACTCTAGGACGACACACCATTACCGCCACATTTCAGAATCGTGCCGAAGCAGTTTCCAGGCATCCACCGTCATGTGTGAACGATGCGGTGTGCATACATGTGAACCTCGAATACGTGTAAGGTTTCGATCACCAAGACGCGAACACGACTCAGCGACATCGGGTAAGTGCTGGCGCTCGACCTAAAGGCAAATAGAGTGCGTAAACACATTTGCGGGGTAAACAGATACGCAAAAGGTTACGAACGAAGTGACGAAAGTTGTGCTTTCTATAGCATTGCTTGCATGGCAAGTGTGAGTGAGAAAATATTGTTTCCCCGTTATTTTGTTTTTCCCTATTCCCTTTGACTTTTTTTATCGGTAATGCCCGAGTACATTCCGATTTGTAGGACGATGGCAGCGCCGCGTCAAATCATGTGCACACTACATGACCTAGTTGATAGCAAACACGAGATCGACGCTTTGTTCGCATATTTGTTTAGGCGGGGTATAGAGGAGCAGAAAATTATACCACTTAGGTTGGTTCTCTAAACGGGGGCTTTACACCACGTTAGTAGTTTGGATAACAAAGAGGCGACAGTGGAGTTAAGGCCGAGGATTGCTTAATCCCACAAACAGTGTAGTGCTCTGTACAGAGTATATCTAGTCTTGTTCCACGGTGGCAGAGGCAGGGGGTATCGGAAGTCGTAAAGGTACGCGATGCTGGCTGCAATGAGTGACTGGTTCTCCCACTCATTACGTTTGGTAATGTAAGTACGTTTCTTAATTGTAACCAATTCTCCAGATAAACGCGCTTCCTTACCTTGATAACAGTATTTTAGGCGTTATGGGAACAAAAAAAAAGGAATGAAACCGTTTAGTCACTTCCAAACAAAAGGAACGCGTTACCGACATACATTACCTCTATATAAAAGGAACGTGCTTTCGTTACCGATAGGGAATAACGCACGTTAATTTTGTGGTAGTGCCATTGGCTTTAAATGCCACTGACTGCGACAGCGTTTGTCGACACTGCGACAAAGGGCTGTGGGGTTGCGGTTTTTCTGATGTGGGAGTGCTTGCGTGGACAAAAGAAGGGGCAAAATCTTGAAGGTATGTGAGATTTGTGCAAGACTCCATATAAGTTGGCGCCTAGAAACACACACACACACAAAAGCTGAAGTGCATTTTTTTTTGTTCTTGGGAAGGAGAAGTAACGATTAACGTAACTACGTTACCCATTACCCGAAGCAAGTAACGTAAGTGCGTTATTCGCTTTTTGAAAAATGTAACGAGTGCGTTGATTCGTTACAAATATCACCGTAACCCTCAACGCGTTACCACCAACACTGCTTAATAGTAATGTTTCAGGGTTTTTTTTTTCCTTCCTCTACTACTAGATATAGAGATGAGAGATGATAGAAAGACGAAGCGGCTTAATTTAGTAACCGGTGGGCCACGCAAAACCCCAAAAACTAATATGCAAAAAAAAAAAAACGACATGGCTGACAGATGAGCTGAACAAGCCTCCTTGGCCTTGCTTCGTTTCAGACGACTTTTATGTTTTTATCCTTTCGTTTCTAAGTATTCCTTATAACAACGCGCTCGACTTAACTAATGAAATTACTACGAACGGTGGAATAGAGTTGACGTGCTCAGAGATATGCGCAGCTCTACTGCCCAACTTCGCGTACATCTTTCTGCGTTCGTTCATTAAGCACACGCGAATCCTGACGCAAACGTAAGGCGAGTCTGGTTAAAGACAGGGTTCGCGTTCTTCAGCTTTCTTATAGAACGTCAAACATAAAGGTCACGCATTTCCTTAGTAAATAGTAACAAAAAGAAGTGAACGCTCTTGTTCGTAAAAAGTGGCAAGGTCGTTATATAGATATTTGAAGAAAATTGTACAAGGTTAAAGTAATTCAAGGTGTAGAAACAACATAATGTAGTGCGCGTGGTGCCGCAGTCTGCCCCCACAACGAAGTTATTGTAACTGCAAAATATATGTTACATTATTTTTAGTAATGTGCACAAGACTATGCACACGACGAAGGAAGCTGGACAAAGATTCCAGCCCCCCGCAGCTTCTTCGGACTTGGCCACAAACATTGAAGAAGCAATGCTACCGAGAAATACCTCGGAATGCCCCGAGATATCCGACTACTTCATTCGTTGAGACCTTTCCCCACCGCGGACACATCAGATTCGGCCGCAGCCAATCGGTCTTTCCTCATCCCAACGTCATCGAGCAGGTCAACGCACGGCGTAGAAAACAACTCTACCCCGAAAAACAGACAGACACGAAACAGACTCGGCGTCGAAAGGCGAAAAAAGGCAAAGAAAAGAATCGTTCTCGACAGACGCACGCACACACACAAGACAGGCCAGATTTCAATTGGAAAGAAACGAGATTCGGAGCAGCGCGGAGTTTGTTTTTGCACCTGGCAGCCCCGACGGAATCGAAGAAATAATGAAGGCGCCGCCGATCTCTCCCGGCGAGGTAATACGGACCACCAAGACGCCATTCCTCAGCCTGCTGCTGCATTATGCCCCGGCGTCTTCGGCACAGCCACGTCGCCTCTCCATAGATGTATTCTGCCCAGATTCCCGGATGCGATTATGATGGGGCCCTCGATCCGTTTTGTGTACCGCGTTTTCGCTTAATGCGGGCCAGGAACTACGCATAAACCGGCGAAAGAAAACAAGGTGCGAGCCCGCACGATGTCTGGCTGTAGTCTGACACGTCGTATAGATTCGTTGCCCGAGAAATCGCCCGTTGCGGTATGTCGCTACCGGGCACAACAGTGTCCGCTACCGGATACAACAGTGGAAATGTAACCTACGGTTGAGACGTTTTTAAACAGGCGCGGGCGGAGGCCAACACAAAAGTGAAGAATTTGTTTTAGAAAATCAAGGGTATACGTATACTTCCTAATGAAAGTACAGCTATGTGACGATTTATGAATTAGCTGCAGTTTTGAAACTTTGGGTCAATTAGCCGAGTCGTAATTGTTTACAGTCTCGCTTTATAGAAACCTCCCATTCCTCCAAATAATCTCCATAATATGAATCTTCCGCAATACCGAGACATAAGTGTGTGTATTTACCTACTTCGTTATCGAAAGGTTTCACTCCGTAGCGGGGTCTCCATCATTAACAAAACGTCGCCGTATACCAAAAAGATAATTAATATGGAGACATTGACTCTGAAGGCGAAATGCACCGTCAGATTCTGGGTTGATTCAACTTCTAAATTCAATTCGCAGCCAATCTATTCTGTTAATAAGAACGTCTTGATCGTCTACGATCAAAATATTAAACACAGAAAGCACCTCCGTTGACAAAAAGTTGACAGGAGTCAATAATAAAATTCTTGGCATAACTGAATAGAAGCGAACGTGGAAAGCGAGCGTTCCTTTGTTTACAAAAGCAAACAATAAATAAACAAAAGATGTGATTTTATTTGGAGTACGGCGACCTAAAATTGTAAAACGTCTTTGCGGCTACTTATTGGTTGGCCAAAAGCGTGCCTTCAATATTCCGCCTAAGTAAGAGCCGCATTCAGTCTAGAAACGAGTAAGCAATTCGACATCGACAGCCGCCCATCAATTCTGACTCACGGAATCAATCGTCGAACTGAATAACACATGACCGCGTTAGTGCCGGGTGCAGCGTTGTAGTCCGTAAAGTTGTTTCTTTTTCCATTTCTCTTCGGAAGAGAAAGCACAGTTATATCATAGCGTTACATACGATGCTTCAATAAGTATGTATCACAAAAAAGCTACTCACTCGACCAAGTGTGTCAGGAAGTTCGACTACGTCATTCGGACTTTACGAGAATACAATGTTGACAAAGTAAAACGCACAAACAATCGCGTCGTCAATATCGGTTTAGTAGATGACTGAACGGGGAGCCAAAAGATATCCGCACCCAAATTGAAGAAAAGAAAGTTATTCACAGATATAGTATGACAACATCCGTGCACAAAATTTCGTACCAAACGACCCCCCCCCCCCCCCCCCCGCACCTTTCCTTACGCCTTTAGTCTTATTCTTATATGCTAAACAGGTAGAAAATACGACTGGAACTTCTTGTGTATGACGTTCAGTTTTAGAGAGAGAAAAAAATGCAGGAAAAAGCTTTTATAACGTATCGCGGCTCAAAAACGCTATCCTTATTTCACTGTTTGCATAGTGCCGTTATTTACTTCGTAGGCTTTAGGTTAATCCGGCTATAAAATGTTTCAAAATGGCATTGTAGCGAAAATGATATGAATTAAAACGTGGAAACTCATTAAGTAAATAATCACTAAATTTTCGTCCGTTTTCTTTTATCATTCCACTTTCCTGTTACTGTGGGTATAACTTACTAAGTAGTTTTTACCGATTAAAAATATTCTGGTCAGAAAGGCTTACATTCTGCGGAGGTTCCCTCGCCCAAACGACAAAATCACCGGCGGCATGGTTACGAAGAGTGAACAGCGCCAAAAAAACGAAGGGCACGAAGACAAGGTAAAAAGACTTCTTCCTATGTACCGTGGACTGACTTCAACTTATTTATATCGAAAAACACATGCCGACATGAAACCAGAACACAAAAAACACGAAGTCACGTTCATGTTCTGGTTTCCCGTCGGTATGTGCTTTTTCAAAATAAATGAGGTGAAAGTCAGCGCTCTGTTAGTGCACCCCGTCTTCTTGTCATTCGTGTCTTCGGCGCAGTTTATTCTACCCGTAACCACGTTCAAACGACTCGCCCAAATTTCCACCGTACTCCACCGGCGGCACTTTGCGAAAATAAGAGAGCGGCTCTGAAACGTACGCAGCCCATTTCATTAACTATTTTTCGTCCATTAGAAGAAAAAACAATAAAATTAACAAAAAGAAACTGATAAAAAGTTACAGGCCAAACTCGACGAGTACAATTAAGGGTAAAAAGATAAAACAAAAGTGCGGAGCCAGGTGAATAGGTGAATAGCCAAACCGCACTGTCCGGTCAACACGCCCTAAAGTCGCCGCCCCAAGCCCAGGTTACCGAGAAACCTCCAACGGCCAGGCACCCCACACACCACGTGCCAACTTCGCCCATAACATTCGGCCTCGTTCTCCACATAAAGCGGAGGATCCGCTTACACAAAGCCGCGAAGGTCCTGTCCAACAAGTATTAGGGCGCGCGTTCTCCACGCAAGTCGGCCTAACAGGTCCGCACAAAGAGGCAAAGGGCCTGCGTACACAAAGCGGTTACTCGGTGACGCCTCCCTCGTACGCATGCCGCGGCGACGTATCGCAAGCACCTGGCGTTACCCCGCACGAGCCGGCGGGGCGAGCGAGGCCAGGGAGACGCCGAGACGCTGAGATGCAAGTCGGGATAATGCAGTAAGTATATACCTCGTCGATCGCGTCCGGAGCGGTGTCTGCCCCCGCTCGCTCATCGAAATACGTTCACGCAGGGCTTATCAATGCGAGCGACGCGCCACTGGGCAGGTGCTTCGAGAATGCACGCAACTAAAGGACACTCCGGCACGCGGCAGAGATACCGCCTAGCTTCGCCCAGCCCCAACCGTCTAAAAAGAGCCTCAGTTGGAGGGACGTGTGTGACCTTGGACACCAACTCGCACACGTGATCTTACTGCTAGTGTTACTGTTACTTACTGTTAGTTAACTTAAGACGAGGGAGATAACACAACAAAGAAGAAAGGGCAGTGAACGATGTCCCACACTCTGAGGAATGATCCACGACGTTGCTTCTTCTTCGTCATCAAGTAATGAGCGTGACACGGTTGGCACTATGGAGCGGTCGCCGGTTTTCTGCATTTTGTTTTGCGCACCTGAAAGATTTCAGTGAAGACTATACTGGTGTAGTGGAATGTGCTTGGGTGAGGCGTAGAGCTAGGAAAATAAAACTTGTAGCTTTACATTAACTTGCAGGAACAAAACGCGCACAAGGGCACGGCGTCGCGTTCGCGCTAAGTGTGTCCCGCAGCCTACTTAATAGCTAAAAATCTCAGTACTAGGGTAAGGTGCGGAAAAAATGAGACAAACAATTTTAATTTCAACGGTATTTTTTTTTCTGCTTCAATATATAAAAAAAATTAAAAAAAAGCTTGGAGGACGCTCAAGCTTTGCCTTTAAGAGTTGAACGAGAGAGCGAAACATATAAACATATAAACTCTCACTCGTTTCTGAGCCGCGCAAGCGTGCCTTGCGTTGCTTAGTCAGTAGCGTGTAGGGATCGCAACCGAAGGGTCATGGGCGTGCGATCGAATCCCGCCTGAAATTCTTCAAGCTGTTTTGTTTAGACAAATGAATTACCAATTACTTTACTGAGCGAAATCATTTGAGACATGCGCCGACCTTTAATTCGCGTTACATGTCATGTTTATTAGTCACTTTCATTCCACGCGGGATGTCACGTTTCACGTGAGCGTTGTGGGTTGTTTGAAATTCCCGCCCGAGGTCATGTGGATGTGACGTCATGACCCTATCGACCAATCAGGATTTTCGCGGCACGACACTGACGCCGGCTTTTCTCGTCACGCCACCGACGCTACGTTTTCTGCGACACGAGCTACTTAACGCTGTCGCGTTAAAACACAGTATGGGGATATTCTTAGGTGTCTTGACTCTATGCTCAATAAATATTACTTAACTGGAGCAAGCGCGACATTAAACAAAACTACAATATCTGAAAGTCACATAATATCTCGTTTTGCCCGCCCCGTGGGGCAAAATGAGACAAGGCCTTTAAAGCGCACCTTTGGTATACGCCAAAAAGCGCGGCGACATTGCGAAAGGAGTGACGCTGTTGCTTGACACTTTCAAGAGCTTTCTTCGTGTCACTTTTGCGTCATGGAGTCCTTGTTGTTTTTCTTTTATACGTTCTAATCAGCTTAGACACAGGGAGAAAAAGAATGTGGCTCAGGAGCAACCAGGACACTCGTGCGTTATTGACATGGGCGTCAAAAAATGCCAGACTGTCCCGTTTTGCCCGCGCGCATCCCGTTACGAAACTTTTTTTTAAGAAAAGTATTCACAGATGCCTGGAATTTTGTTAGCATTGAGGAAATAAGGCATACCAATAAATGTAAAGCTGACCTTCGCAAAATAGTCGGTGCCAACCGGGTGCACGTCTCGGAGCGAAACCTCACGCTGAAATTTGCGCCTTTCTGGCGAAGGGGGGGAAGGGGGGGCTCGTCAACTTCAACTCCGCATTTCTTTTAATGCGAATAGCATTCTTTGGATACTTCACGCACTTTTCGTCTATGTATCTATCTATCTATCTATCTATCTATCTGGCTATCTAACCTCCTACGCCGCGGGTCGATAAATAAATAAAAAAGACCGGCGCCGGCTGGGATTCGAACCGTTGACCCTTTGATCAGCAGGCAGACGCGCTAACCACAGAGCTATGAAGGAAGTTTTTTTTTTTTTTTTCTTTATTGCAAAGGTGAGTATCACAAGTCACAGTAACATCAAAATTGCACTGCAAGACTTTTACAGGGCATATTAAAAGCGCGCATTTCACGAAGCACTTTACACATGCCAAGCCACTCCCGGTGCGTTGCCTGATAGGCGTTCTATCAATCGCTCGAACAACACAGTTAAAATCGCCACACAGCATGACTGTTCTATCGCAGTCTACAAATCGGTCCAAGCCAGAAAAAAAAAGGAAACACGCTCTCTCACTGTACTGGGGGCATATACGCAGATAAGCCGCCAGGGGACTGTCGAAAAAACAAAATCGCACATAATAAACCGTCCCTCCGTGTCGGTTGTAACCGCCAACTCCGACAAGGGCAACGACTTCTTCAAAAACAAAACAACCGCCCGAGACCCCGACAGCGGGAGTGACACAAACCTCATACGAGTGTAAATAAGGCTGTACTGCACTAAACACCTGCTCCTCCTCGGCCATCTTGGTTTCCGCAACGCTAAGAAATCGGGTTTCTGTGTCTGCAACAGGCGCTGCACCTGGTATTGCTTCTTGCGCGAGTTAAAACCTCGAACGTTTAGCGTTGCAACCGAAATGGCCGAATTGAGCGTACAAATCATGAAGGCTGTGATGCAGCGCTTGCCTTGTCGCTCTTCCACCAGTTCTGGAAACCAGGCGTTGCCGCCTTACTCGGAGTCGCGGCGTCGCCGGTCCTCCGGGGGTGCGTTCAGCACCGCCTTGAAACGGCCCCGCTTGTTCTTCTCGAACCCCCACCAAGGGTTAGGGGTGAGCGTCGTGTCAGCCTTCGGGGGCGTATCCTCGAGGCCGCGCTTGGTAGAGTCGGTGGTTTCGTCCATATCGTCGTGGCGCTCGGAAGTCGTTTCTGGTCGTTGAAGGACGGGCCGTGGGGGTCTCGGAGCCCTCAGGCGATGTCGGGGCTGAAGCCGGGGGACCGGAAACAGGCTCCGGAACGTGAGGGGCTGACGTGTCCTGTTTTGTCTCCATGTGCGCCTTCCCCGGAACCGTCATCCCCGGCAGGCTTCCCTTGTTGCTCTGTAGACGGTAGGGCGTCGAACCCCGAACCACACGCAGCTTTCTCGGCCTCTTCAGTGTCCATCGTGAACGCCGTATGCTCCTCCAGCCCCTGTACCTCGGTGACGCCAGCGTACGTCTTCATACATTCTTCTTTATCGTGGCCGAAGCGGAAACACTCGTGAGCACTTCTGGCACACGACACTCCCGTCTGATATGCCCGGCACGCTTGCATCTCAGGCATACGGGCACTCTGCCTGGTATGATAATGAGGGTGTTCGCGCCGTGAAGCCGCAGCTGGTGAGGCATGTCGTCAGGGGTGAGGCCACTCTTCAGCGTCATGCGAACAAAACGCGTCGTTGATTCGATTCCTTGGAACCCCTCGACTCGCCACATCTCCCGGCCGACTTCAATCACCTTGCCGTACGGTTCTAAAAGTCTGCGGACGGCGTCGTCGTGAACGTGATAAGGAACCCAGTGCAAACGCACACGTACCTCGGTTGTGCTCGGGTCGATGATGACGCAGCGCAGGTTCTTCACGACGAGCTCCTTGCTGCTCACCAGGCGTTCCTTGGCCTCCGAAGTACGAAGCGTCGCTAGCCACACATGGTTCATCTGAAAAGCGCCGAGCGCTACGATGTCGTTCAAGACGGCAATACGTTTGAGTTCCTCTCGGAAGTCCTCAATCCGGTACGGGCGACCCTTTAGGTCGCAGTGCAGGAGCACAGAGTTTAAACACGTAGATCCTGTAGGCATAGGTGGAAGGACCACCTTGTACTCGTTGGACGAGGACGCGTCCTCGACAACAAAAGAACCGCGGCCGCCCGGGGCCGTTTTCGCCGCTCCTGAGGAGAGCATGATTATGCGACCGTACAGTGCGAACACCGGAAGCAGAATGAGCTATGAAGGAAGTCATTTCACCGAACTCTAAACATTTGTTTATATCTTTACCATAGGACGCGCTTTGCAGCGCTGTCACAGCTACCGGTGCGCGCGCGTTCCATGCACGAGGGCTAGCTCACCCTCTCCCGCGCTCACCCTCTCCCTCTAGCTCACCCTCTCCCGCGCTCGGGAGACCTCTAGCTCAGCCTCACGAGAGCGGAATGAGCCCTCGTGCATGGAACGCGCGCGCACCGGTAGCTGTGACAGCGCTGTAAGCGCGTCCTATGGTAAAGATATAAACAACCGTTTAGAGTACCGTTGGTTGAGACTAGCTGAGACGCCAGAAAGTCTGGTCGGTACCATTTTGAGTGTTTGTGCGTATGGCGCGTGCTTTGCTCGCCTTCCTAAGTGACACAAACGCACGTGCTGGGCTGCGGAGATCGTGCGCAGGGCTGTGAAAGTGTCAACAAATTTAGAATCGCCTCAAGAGTGGGCTGGCGTATCTAGAGTGTGCCGGCCACCTGACGAACGCGCATAACTCCGCACCGTTTGATGCTATTCGCATTAACGTAGATAATCATTCCCAAAGGATGGGTTCTGCTGTTTTTTCTACGAAACAGTCCCGCCGATAGCTCTTATCTTTTACACACGCAAAGTGGATAGGCCACTGCACCTCTCGGGGAAGATTAAAACTACTCCGACTGCTTGTCTAGGAGATAGATGGCGCTAAACACAAACTGTCGTATTTTGCCCCGCGTCTCGTTTTACATTACCTTACCCTACTTCTAGTAAGGACTATGTGGACGTCTCTGCGCATGTCAGGTTCTTCTATTTATTTAGTTTTGTTGACTGACTGTATTCGTGATAAAAGAAAACCAAAGCTACGTTTTCGTTTTGTTTTATTTTGGCGACGGTGCAGCTCTCAGAAATAGAACACGTAATATATCATCATTACTGCACGTTTCACTCACTGCCACGAATATGTAGACACGACGAAGTTCACACCTTCATACGCCTGTTTCCCTTCAGTGCAAAGGCCTATTTTATGTGTTTCCTTTTTTTTTCTTTTTTTCTCATCGCGGTAATAATCGAGCGACGGTACCATCACTTCGAAGCATACATAGGAGCGCGCACTTCAGCTATCGAGTGCGTGAATAAGTATGTTCTCAAACTCATAGAAAGCCCATGCCATTAAATACACTCGATACAAGTTACGTGCGGTGCAAAACAGGGACACCGGAGTGAGAGGATAGCTCTGCAGTTCGCTGTGTTCTGAAGGAGCAGTCGCCAACGAAAGGCACTTGCGAAAGCCACGCACATGCGCAGATTGCTTCGCCCGAACTGCACATAACATGTGGGACAGATCGTGTAATGCTTCTTATGTCATCCGTTTCGACCCGTTTCCAGACTCCAATCCTTAAAACACGCATCGCAAAAAAAGGAGGAAAAAAAAAACAGAACAATTCAACGAGAGCTACTTGCCCCGCTTCCCGCGCGAGCCGAAGAGAAAAAGAAAAAAATAGAAAGGCGAAGCCATAGAACCTTTGCGACAACGACGCGGTAAGACACTTCAGCTCAGCCCTCCAACGCTTCGAGAAACAAGAAAAGCCGGAACGACGCGACAAAACACACGACACCGGGAAAGCTTAAGCCACGCGGCAGCATCGAGCCAGAGCACGGATCCCCCAACAACGTACCATCCCGCTAAGCGCCATCAGCGCCGGCCGTCGAGAGAAGCGTCGTATCCCGCTGACGTTAACAGCCTCCCATCGCCCGACCACGCCGCTTGCACCACCCGGACATCCGTCGTCGAGAGCCAGCCAGCTCACCGGCTCCCTCCCCTCCGTTCTACGGTGCATACAACGTTCAAGATACTTCTTGTTCGTTGGACCAGTGCACACGTCTATACCTTTCGCCACGTGATCACGCTCCCTCTTTGGTAAAAAGCAATACGAAAATACTGTACTTGAGACGTTTGCAAGCAGCCGCGTAGATAAAAAACGCTTCGTTTAGTCGCCAGTCTGGTAACCGAGGGTACCTCTCAGCAATGCTTGAATGCAGACGATCTACCCACACCAGCAGCAAGATGGCTGCGCCCAGAGGCCGTTACTTGCAAATGTCTATAGATCTTTGTATCGCTTATCACCCGGGCGAAAAATGACGAGTGGCTGAGCTGCTGACGCATGCGCAGCGTCTGATATACCGCGCAGCAGAGCAACGGCGCATGCTCAGTAGGTGTTCCACAGCCCAGCAGAGAAAGATGGCAGCGCGTAGAAGGCGATTTCTGCAAAGTTTTATACTCCGTTTCACTTTAAGAGCCAATCAAGAAGCGACAAAAGTGCATCGCCACGGTGCTCGTCGACTTTGTGATTTTGCAATCACCGGCAAAACGAATCACGCACGAAAAAAAATCCTCGCACGATCACGGCGCGTTCACTGTTCCTGATTGGTTCAGCCGGTGATGCTACTCTCGCAAAGACGACGAGTGCCATGACTATGCACTTTTGGCACTGCCTGATTAGATCCATGTTTGCGTACCTTATGAAACAAAAACAAAATGCACACTCAAAGTAGAATTTTAGCCCAGCTTTCGATATATTAAGTATATTTTTAAATATACGTTTAATGTACTTAGTATTTGAGCGATGCGGTCGCGCATCGACCCAGTTTGGCAACTAAGGTGTCCACATTGGAAGTACACGTTAAATATACGATTCGTAAACTAAAAATATACTTTCTAAAATGTTTCATACAAGTTTTTTGAAAAATAGTATACTTTCAATGTATCGTATAATGTACTTCCAGTGAAGTAAAGCAACTATAGTATGCCTTTTGGTATAGCAAAAATAGTAGTCTCTAGTATAAAAAACAAAGTATACTAAAAAAGCAAAAGTAGTATACCAGTATGCAAAGATAGTCTACTAGAAAAAGATATATACTTTCGGTGCTTTTTTACTATGGGCCGCCCATACCCCCGGGCAGGGAGCGGGGTCAGGCGACAAAAGGGAGGCGGTTGATTGGATCAATAAGCGCGTATACTCCCATCGCACTGTCAGACTGCGGGTGAAGGGAGTAGAGTAAACGAGCGCGACAGAAACAACGCGCTCCTTTGTGGCACAAACGGGGCCATATCGGGGTCCCCGCGGCTAAGCCTGGCGCCCAAAGCGGGGCAGGTGCGCTTTGGAGTGCGCTGCTGGCGGCTCCTCGTTCGCTTCACCTGCGCGTCGATGGGGGCCTCGACGACGTTGCAGCTGCCGTCGCGAGCCGAGCCGCACGCAGGGCGCGTTCGGAATTACCCGCGGCATGCCCCGTCTTTGTTTTGTGCTCTTTTTGCTTTCCGTGCGTGTTACGAGTGCGACTGGCGCTCGCGCCCGCTCTGAACCTGTCCGCTGCGCGGATTATGGCTGGGTAGAGGAAAATAAGCGAGTGGCGGTGACAGGGTTGGAACTGCGGCGCCATCCGTCCGCTTCGACGTTGCGGCGCAGGTGCAACGCGGCAAGTTGACCCGTCTCGCTTCCGCGAGCATCTTGTATGGATGTTTTGCGCGGGAGATGAGTTTTCTACCGTACATTCGACGTTGGCGAGAGTTGGGTGTGCCGCTTTACCTCGATGCGGTTGCGCATGCGGCGAAACATTGGAACACACTAAACACAAACGAGAACAATCCGTTTTGAAAGGGTCGGAAGTCCCTTTTGTTTGAAATAGCTGTCCTCCGTGACAAAAGTGTGAAATCGTAACATCCGCTGAGTGTTTTTTTTTTTTTATTTTGAGAAATTGGTTATGTCAACACGACCTAGAATGTTCAAAGCCTGTGCATGACGTCGTCGCGGTGAGATCGAGTGGAGACGCGGATTGGATGCGACAGCTGCGTCAGAGTTCGGCTCGGCCACGAGTCCAATCAGCGCGTCGAAAGACGATCCAAATCGGGCTCGGGCCCAATAGACCCATCTCACCAGGAGTTGCGCGACGCCACCGCTGCCGCGGTGCTTTCTGGTACCTGTAGTTCTCCCCAGTTTTCAGGCCGCGTCAATTCGCGTTGTACGCCCGGCGTTTGGACATTCCCGAATTAGCACTAGACGTTCAACCGGGTGTTTACTCACGGTTTCCGATGGGTGGCTTCACCTATTGTGTGCCAGGGTACTACAATAAGAGCACCAGGTGCGGATTGTATGTCTTAAGGAGGAAGTGGCCCAGTGGGCTAACGGGTCTCAGCTCGGAGCGTGGAGCGAAAGCTTGCGCTAAAACCTCCTGGGTTCGATTCCCCACCGCCCCCGCCCGTTTTGATCTGGATGAGTTTCGTACCGGCACGCGTTCGTGTGATCACTACTGCGTGATGCACGTTAAAAACCCCAGGTTAGCGGTTGTACCGCACTGGCTAAATTTCTCATCTACAGCTAAGAGACCGATTACCCGTTGAGGCGCATCTCCCCATCAAGGCTGTATAAACATAAAGAGCAAACCAATTGTATGTCTTCCCGAAAGAAAGCAGCCCCCGAAAAGAGCGGTTCAGAAAGGTAAACAGAGCCGTACAGAGCGGCAAGAAAAGGAGTGTTTTTAGATTTGTTTCGCGATTTGCTTTATTTACATCCACCATCTTGCACGTTAGCTAAAGAGTGTACGATCACAGGGCACGAGACATAGTGGTGCGTGCCGAAGTGTTTCATACGTTGGAATCTTCCTGAGCACTCGCTCCATAGCGGTCTATCCGTTACGTTGGTCTATCTCAATCGGGACCTCCGCACTGCTTTTCGGCGGACGTTTTTTTAATACACTTTTTGCTCTATGTATTTTGGTGGTTATAACTGTTATTCGACGACATGTTTCAAGCAGAACTGCGCTGGGGACAACGCTCGAAAAATCAGGACAAAATCAGGACACTTGAAATAAGATGAACTGCAGTCTTCTCCCCGCAGTTCATCCGAACCCTGTCGCACAGGCTGTCAAGCAGAATGAAATGACTTCTAAAAAAAACATGGCACCCCGAAAAAGTCTATTTAGCTCTTCTTACTGTCAATTAAACTCTATGCACAAGCTTAGTTCTCAGTGCTCAGTTTTCCACCGACGCATTTGATGCTGTTCCTCGGTGCTACACCGAGCTGATGGTCCCACGAAGTTTCGTGTTCTTTGCCACTGAACTATAAATGTTCACTTGTTTCCAAGTTCATTGAGACGTCCGAACAGCCAAAGTGCTCGTGTAGTGGCATTGTTTATTTTTCGTGTGGCCTCAGTGGGATTACCGCGTGAATGCTGTGGGTTCACGCGTTCACGAAGGCGAAGAAGCAGACGACAAAGCGATTCTAAAGCAATAAGATGACTGCAACTGTTTTACTTCGCTTGTTGAAAAACTAATTCATCACAACACAATCTTATGAAATACAAACATGCAAAAGAATCCAGGCCGATACCGGGGCGTCGCAAACGATGATGTATGATGATGCATGCGCACTACAAGCCCTATGCAGCCGGAAAGCCGGAAAACGATGACTACAAGTAGCATGGTGGCGGCACCACTTCCGGAATGCGCGTGCCTGCGCAGTTCGCTTGGTGACATCGGTCTATTGCCGAGTTGGCGACATCCGACTGTGACGGCGTTTCACGAAGGAAGGGGAGGATGTTCGCAGGCCTCGGTTATTCTAGGTGGCGTTGGTTGAACGGCCCGATGGCCCAAGAATATGGAGTTAGGCAAGAACGAATATTTTCCGTTTTAACGTGTACAGGACGTTCTCCACCACCGTATTTGAATCAGATGGCAATTACCCAATCACATAGCTTCCGCCTCAGCGAAAGGTTGAGCGATTATATTCGGCCCGTCGAACGACGTTCTTCTAAAAATGGCAAGAACCGCATTAAAGTGGTCATTTCTTTTTCCTTTTTCTTTTCCCCTCTGTTTTTCTTTGGACAGCTGTAGTAATAAAAGCTCCACGAACTCGTTCGTGCTCTCATTTCGCCGATTAGAAACGCAGAACCTTCATTATCTGCGGAGCAGCGGGGGCCAAAGCAGGCAGTCAACGGCCCCCCTACGCGGCCCCACCTGTTCGCATCTGCCCGACACCGGCGGCGCGGAAAACGGCCATCCTTCCGCACTCCCGGCGTCTAATGAGCCAGCTTCCGTCCCGTCCTCGCGAAACGCATGCGTGCGCCAAAACAACAACAACAACCAAAAACGACAAAGCTGGCAGTGAAACAAACTTCACACTAAAAAGGCACACACACACACACACCTCATGCGCACGTATGTACACACGCACACACGCGCTTCATGCACACCTACACAAACACACACGCACTGCAGCATCACACAGGTGTATTTTATATGGCCGCCGAATTTCCGACGGAAAGACACCCCGTTGGGACGAGGTCAAGGTCCAGAAAGAAGAACTTGCTAAAACAAAAATTAAAAATTGCCTTAGCGACTTGGGGCTGGGCGAATTGAGAAGACTACGGCTTAAAGCACAAAATCTGAACGTAAAAAAAAAGAAAAAAATGCAGGTTATTCGATTTTTTGTGTATTTTTGTTTTTATTTTCTGACTGGGAGGTACACATCCTGCCCGGCGCAGGTGCATCTCTCTCTCTAACTACCTGACGCGTATAAACGCTCGAGCCGCTCTGAATTCCGGCGAGACACTCGAGCGAGCAGGGCGCTAACGCGTGAGTGTGTGTGCGTCTACCTGGAACGCCCGAGTTTCATTCAAGAGTAATCTTTTACTCCTTCCCTTTTCGCGGAGAGTGGATGCGGTCTGGTGGTTGCGCAGACTGGTGCAGGGATGCTACGCGCCTACTCTATACGATACACACGACTCAGATGGTGCAGGGACGCCATACGCGACGATAAAATACGACGACCGAAAAGACACGAAAGAAGCCGCGAGTTTTTATTGTATAGTGTGCTGGGGGCTCTATGGTCTGGACACTCGGCGAAAACGTCGGCGAACCATTCGGCGGCCGTGATTGGTTGGCGCTGCGCTGGACCCTCGCGCAGGCCAATCACGGCGGTCGAGTTCCTCGCCGACCTTTTCTCCAAGTGTTCGTATCAGAGCCCCTCCACTGTGTATATGATTCTGCTCGGTTGTGGCGTTTGTGACGAGACAATTTGAGAAGTCGGTGGACTCTGTGTTTATAGGAGTTGGTGGGCGGACGCGGATGACCCCCCGCAGGCAGCTGATTGTCAAGCGTCGTTGCGCGCGCGAGCAGCAGGGGCGTGTGCACGCAGGTGCTCGCGCACACGGGCACGCTTAGGAGATTTCGTTCGCCACATGAAAACACCCGAGAGCAATATTTAAACGAAATAATGAGCATGGACCACAGTGCGTGGAACAAAGATATAAAATTAGTGGGCCATCTAATCATAGAGGAGCTTGGGCCGGATCTTGCGCGAATGAAAGACGCAAACGTAAAGACCGCGAAAACTTTCTTGCTAATTTTTTAATGTTTAGCTTTTCAATATTTAGTTATTTATTAAAAAAGTAAACTTGATTGAGGAGATTCTACTTAAATATAGATCGAGTGTTAACAAAATGATACAAGCGCGAACACTTCAATAACAGTCACAGAAGTGGTACGTCGTTTTGGGGCATAAATAATGCTCAACGCGTGTCGACGGTGAGCTCCCTCAACGTGCATTGTAGCACAAGATTGCTGATTGCTGTTTCTGGCAGAAATTACTTGGTACGTTGTGAACAACGAGCTCAATCATGCCGCCCAGCGAATACTACGTATCGGTGGAAGCAGCGCGCTGTCGATCGACGCTGTCGTGGGATATCCACGAAAATAACACGTCTTCAGAGTTAGCTTCAACCTATTATACACAGTCCCTGGCCTACTTCAATGTATAAAAACATTTCAAGTGTTTCTTCGTTAAAATAGGAAAAAAATTAATTGGATACACGGTGTGATTTACCCGAAAGGTATATGTGCACGGTGCGCACCCGAAACCGTCATGAGGTTTGTGAACAATGACGTTCACTCGTTCCGATTCGCGTCTCAAAGAAGACTTGACGATTGGGATTATGTAATAAATGTTAAGCTAACGAATTACGTGACGAATAACTGCAACGCCGCCCGATGACAAGCTCGTTTCACGCGATGTAGCAGCCACGTTGATTCCACGCGCAGAGTACCGCAGCCAATCGGTATTCGCAGCATATCGTCCATGGAGTTCAGCCATTGTCTCTGCAATGGTAATGAACAAATGTGCTCAGAGCGAGAATGTCATTTTTATTTTGCCACATCATTTCGTCTTACGCTGCATAAATTTCTTCGCTGAAAGATTGTTTGACTATTAAAAAATGAACATGTAAAGTTTTAAGATATACGTCGTTCCGCTCTATTGACTATTTATGAGCTCTTTTTTTATAACTAATCTCAGAAGGACATTTTGTAATGGTTTTAATTAGTCCCAACGACGGCGCGACCAGAAACAAAATCCAAAACTAGGACAAGAAATTAGCCGATATAAAGAATTAGAAGATAGCGAGCACAGAACAAAACCATACAGAAAGGAAAATATACATACACGAAATCCAAACAAACGAAACTCAAGTAAGAGCGAAACGAACAAAATCCCCAACTAATTACAGCCCGTAATTAATCCCAGTTGGATAAGAAGGATTTCCTCAATGAGAAGCATCTTACCCGCGAGAGCGAAACAAAATAAATAAGTCCGGAGGATGGAACAGGCAGGAGCAGGGACATCGAGCGTACCAAGCAGAGCGAACGTAAAAACAAAAGAAAGAAAAAAAACCGGAGTAATTGACATAAGAGTAGCAACTATTTCGTTATCTCGGAGCTCTACTATTAGCGGGAGGAGAAAGCGCAAAAATATCAGGAAGGCGAAAATAAATCAGTTGGAGACCCTCCGGTTTTTCCCTCCCACCCCGAAGAAGCAGCAACAACAGCAGCTCCAGCGCAGCAGTTGTTGAGGCAGATAGCGCGCTCTTAATGAACATTAAAGTCGGCTTAATTGAAACCCTAATTAAGGAGAAAAGGCAGACGCGGGCGCGCACACGGAGGAAGCGGGATCTTTATAAGGGCTGCGTATCCACTCTCTCCTTCATTCCTTCGTCTCCTCCCGCCTATAGTAAACCTAAAATGTTTCCCGAAAGTACGTCATCCCTTTGATGGTCCCGAAACGTGATGTGAATTAGGCGCCCCGATGAATCGAAACTCTATGAAATCCTATTTGGGTTGACATGGAAGTGGACCACGTGATGTCGCCGACTTTTCCTAAATTCAAAGATCAGCCAATATCGCCTCCCCGCCGTATTGGTGACGCCCAGAAGTCGAAATATGCCCCCGTACGGTTCGATGGAATCCAGGCTCAAATTAAGCCAGGTTCAAACGAAGCCGAGCCCGAGTGAGGACAGGCCCAAATGAAGAGAGATTGAAAGTCAGGCTGAAACACTGAGGCAAGAGCAACATGACTACCATGACTACAACATCAAACAAAGTCACGTGCCAAATGAAGAGAGGCTCAAACAAAGCCATTCATGTACTAAGATATACTTTCGACGGTCCGTACATAGCTGTCAATAACTGCAAGAAATAATACTTTTGTCTATTTTTATTGCTTCCACGTTATTAAATATGATCGTAATAAATCGATGTGTCATTGTAACTTGTTTCTCGATGCTTAGGTACAGAACGAACACTCGTGATCAAAAAGCGAACACACAGAGAAAAACAAACATAAACACACGCGAACACAATCACGAAGACATGGACACACAGTTATGTGCAAACACCAGAAAAAAAGAAAAAAAAGAAACAAAAGAAAGTGGAGCCGGTTAGTTTATAAATCGCCATCCACAAAATCAATGAATCGATTCCTCCCGAGACATCCGTATACGCGCCTCACACCCCCGAGACAAAACACGGAGGTCTACGACTCATAAAAAGGGAGAGCATCATCGCGACTCCCCCACTCGCGCGCCCCGCACCCGACGCACGCTCCTTTCTCCCGCATTGCCTCATCCCGTATCTCGACCAGCACCGCGCAGGACCTCGCGCTTCCCTTCCAGTCCGCCGAGCGACCCAAACTCCGAGTTGGCAACTCCGGGAACCGACGGCGGGTCCGAAACATACGCAGACTCCACGCCTTGCGTCCATCTGTCCGTCCGTCCGTCGAGGGAGCCCACCAGTCCACAAACGCATCCTCACATTCTGCTGGGAGGGCCTTATCTACGCGGGCCAGACTGCCCCTGCACGCTGACGAGTCTGTGCAACGGCCGTATACCATTATAGCATCCCGACAAAAAAACAGAAGCAAACAAAGAAATCTGTAATTTTTTTTCTTGCCTGGCTGCACGCGGCTAGAACACAAACTCCGGGTAGACAGACTGCGCGCGGATAACTCGTTGGTAAACGAGTAAGCGAGAATGATACGGAGGAGATGACCAGTTGTGCCGTCCGCCCACGAAAAGAAAGGGATGATGATACGGAGAGCACCGAGGGATGGTGACGGAAGATGCGGCGCAGACAATGTGCGATGTCGGATCTTGTCGCCGATCTCGTCTCGGTGATGTGGCTTGTTGTTCTTGTCGGTGGAGCGAAACACGAGGGGCATTTCCTTGACGGTACGGGAAGATACGGCCGTTCGTTGGTATCACCAACACGGGTACGTGGAAACAGAAAGTTTTGACACACCATGTTTTCGTAGAACGGTTCTGGTATGGGGATGCGGCACTTCAACTTCAAACCATGGGCTGCAGGGCCTTTGCAAACCATGCGCCGAAACCAACTAATGCGATATCGCGCGTGGAGACTGGGTCACCGGTCTGGGGCATGAATGGATTAAATTCGAGGCCACACGTTACCAAGCGGTTCGGAGGCTCGACCTGTTGCACCTTTCGAGAAAGTTCAACCCATTACCGTTCTTTTCTTCTGTTTTTTTTTTTGCAAGTTTGTTTTATTTATTGGACGGCAAAACGTCGAGCACACTGCCACAGGTACCTCGAGACGTGATTTGTCGGTCGTGTGCGACGCAGCCAACGCAGGTATACCCACCGTAGCGCAGATGTGGAACTTCGTTCTAACTGCTTTTGTAGTGGCCGCATGTGGATATTATGGGATCGGATGGAATTCGGGGGGGGGGGGGGGTGCTGTAAGCTCACCCCCGGCTACGCCAGTGCTGATGTGGTCTGCGTTTCTTGAGCTGCCAGCTAGAGGCCATAGCCGACTGAAATATATACGTCCGATTACAAAAAACAAACCAAAAATAAACAAAAATAAAAGAAAGAATGGAGAATAAGCACTTCGTGCTTCTCCTTTTACGACCCGTCTACACGTAAGTACAAACACACCTTACGACACGAACAAAGGGGTCTCGAAAGCACGTACACACTGTCGGGGTGTTTGTCGTCGTCGTTTTCTTCGCTGTTCGCCGACCTCGTCGCTGTTTCTCGGCGAAGGTTGTTAAACGAGGACACTAATGCGACGCCTCAAAATGATCCGGCTCGGGCCCAATTAATGGCGCGGGGTTCCGACCCGGGGTTGGAAGTACTCGCGGAGGGCTCCAAACGGAATCTTGGGGTCCCTTCTTTCTTTTTATTGCTTCTGCTTTTTGGCAGGCCGTTCTTATTTCTCTTTGCGTTGTGCTTATCCCGTTATTTTGGGTACTTGGTCAGCGTGTTGTAGTTTTCCTGCTCTTGCCCGCGATACCCGGCGGCCATTAAAGAGCGACGGCGGCGGCCATTCCGGCGTCAGCGATTAATGGGCCCGGATCATTAGACGAGCGTCCGCCAGGTCGCGTAACGATCGTTAAATCCAAAGGGTGCCCAGGAAACCGAGAAACCGAATCATGCGACTGGTTGCGGCACCATAAACCAAAAACTCGCGGATGAATTACTCCTTACCCTCCCCTCTCCTACCCTCCCCTTTCAATAACTCGTTATTCCTCTTTTAATATTCCTCTCTCCAAATATGACGTGCTCTCTCTTTCTCTCTTACACTACGGTCTATTGCAGGGACGGTCAGACGAACGTATTCAAAGAGCAACAAAAAGAAACCCTTTTAAATGAAGAGCCACAAGCAAAAGGGGACGTGGTACGAATTGAGATAAAAAATGAAAGCCGTTTACAACTCCCTGTAACGCCGAATTAGAGCGCAGCTCTTGAGGAGGAGGAGGGGAAGGTACGGAGAGGAGGCTATGCCCCTCCTCCTCTCCTGCTCGCCTCCCATTTAGGGGAAAAATGTTCCGCTAAATTTAGCGGGAAAGTTTTCCGCTAGATTTAGCGGGAAATTTTTCCGCCAGATTTAGCGGAGAAATTTTTTCGCTAAATTTAGCGGGGAAATTTTTCCGCTAAATTTAGCGGGGAAATTTTTTCCCCTAGATTTAGCGGGGAAATTTTTCCGCTAGATTTAACGAGGAAATTTTTCCCACTAGATTTAGCGGGGAAATTTTTCCGCTAAATTTAGCGCGGAAATATTTTCCGCTAGATTTAGCGGGAAATTTTTTCCGCTAGATTTAGCTGGGAAATTTCTCCGCTAAATTTAGCGGGGACAGTTTTCCGCTAAATTTAGCGGGGAAATTTACCTATAATGCACCGCGTGGTTACGCCGACGGCGACGCCGACGCCGACGCCGCTCAAGCCGGAAACGGGCGCCTAAGAGCTGCGCTCTAAAACAACATATTTTTAGTTGGTGGCCACGGCGAATTCCGCTCATAAGACGATTGCTCAAGAAGTTTCTCTGTTATGAGTCACCGTTCGTAACACATGGTACCTTGTCCGTTTGTATTTTGGCAGAAAGCTAACAGAACACAAGCAGCGCTTTTTTTTTTCTATCTTGATTTTGCGGGGATCTTGCGCAAGCCGCAATTGGGGCCCCGACGGCTCATAGAGAAATTTCGTCTTTCTCAATCATCTTCTAGTTCATCTAACGTCACGCTCCCGAACCATTTCTCGTTCTATCCCAACCGCTAGTTTCACATTCTCACGGTGTTCGAGCTTTCTGCGATGCATATAATGTATTAACCAGGGTCGAACATCAGGGTCATCTTTTCTCAGGAACGCCCTGTTCTCGGAAACGCCTTTTCACTGAACGCCCTCTTACTCGTCAGTCCATCCAAACACCTCCTAAATAAATTGGAGTCGTAGTCCTGAGTATTTGATGTCATCCAAAGAACGCCAACGCGGGGCACGGATTACACGAGTGCTACGTTAGTGTTCGGCTGAGGTTCGTGTTCGATCAGCGAGAACACGAGCCCCGCGCCTAACGCTGACGCATGCACTCGAAGCCAATCTGCGCCTCGCGATGGGCTTTTTAGGTGACGCCGGAAATTTAGCACAACGACTTCGTAAAAAGAGCGCGCCTCTAATTCCGGATTTTACCACTGGGGCACGCAGGGCGCTGCCTGAAAGGCACCCTGCGTGCGCCCTCTTCTCTGAGCTCCTTTCCCCTTTACGGCGGCCACGTTCTTTCGCGATCTGACAGGCTTATCTAGAATAAAGGAGATTACGATCAAACATGCCCTTATTTTGCATACGCTACAGTTTGAGGGTCACCCATGCTCGTTTATCAATAATTTGGTATCGAAGCGTCATCATCATTACCGCGAGGCTCGACTTTATTCAGTTATTTACCGTTACGGCCTCTCCGATGCGACACGGACGCCAGAGTCATAGCGATGGAGGAGATAGCGAAAGGTTCTCTTTCGGCGCACCGAAGTTTTTCTTCGATTTTAGCTCTGTAACTGATAGTTTTGAGAAATAAAATTGAATCGAAAGAAAGAAAGAAAACTAAGTATTAGCTTCAGAGTCTTTTCTCCTGGCTTCGCCTCGTTCGCTTGATACGCGGCGCCCCACATTTTTTTAGTCACCGTCATCACCTGAACGGCTTTGTAAACAGACCAGGGGTATGTGATGTATTTTTCTTCCCTTTTCTGATATGCTTCCCTATAGACCCGACTCAGTAAACATCTGTCACGCATCTATAAAATAAATATATCCTTCAAAAACATAATACGTACCCTCAGAGCTTTCCCCTGTGTAGCTTAAAAGAAACCCCGGCCGTTAACATTCCTAACCCGGACCATCATCATCATCATTATTTAAATTTCTTTTTCTCACTAAAGGGATAAGCTCTTTCCCCATTTGCAAAGCGGCGCGACGTTCTTTTCTTTTTTTTTACTTTCTTCTTTTCTTTCGCGGATTACCGGCCGTAAATACTATTACAGAAGACAAATGTTAGGGCTTAAGCATATATATCTACCTGCAACAGTCCTCCCGCTTCCCGATTGTCTTATCTATCTTGCCAGTGTTTACAAACACGCAGTCACGGAAGGATCATGAGCCTCATCTCCTAAATCTCCCCAACCTTCCTCTGCGGAAGGAGCACGTTCGTCGTCGTCATCGTCAGTCCTCCCCGACTCTGCCATAATCGTCGTCGTCTCCCCCAACACTATTAAATAGAGGAAACGTCTTTACCATTTTCGAGCCTTTTTTTTCTCGTGATATAATGCTGTTGTTTTCGTCGCTACATTGAAGCCGCACGAGCTATCGCAGTGCAGTGAACACTGCCGCGTTTGCTCTAGAAAATGGCGGACTGTTCGCGAAGACAAAGCGCCGGTGATGTATACATTTTTTGCAAAGTATTCGTGGTACTCAATATCCCCAACTCAGTGGTGAAAGTACGAGGCGACGGACAATTAAACGAAGTGGGCAGACAGGGCGATCTGCCTGCCCACTTAAATTACATTTGGGCTCCACGGACTAACCCAAGTGCCGAAGGTACCACGTAATCACACGAGTTGTGTGCGGGACGTGCAAAGGTGCGGCCTTTGAAAGAGTCCTCCACGGGCAAGTACCCCAGTTGCACCACAGCTCATACAGCGACTAATCTTGTCAAGAAACACATGTTTCCTCCGCAAAAAAGGCACATAACGTGGGAAAGGTATACTAAAAGCAAAAACACACCAAAAGGGCCGCAGGTACGACCTCCATGACGACTCCTTTCCAAGTTCACATCGTCGTCCACGGGAGTGCGCTACATCTGCCACGCACTGCTGCATCTCATTCCCATCGCGGTATACTCTTCCCTATATACCTGGACATTAGAGTCGTCCCCGACTACACGCGCCCTCCTGCCACCGTCGCTAAGTTACTAACTTTCCGGGCGACGACATATGTCACCCGTCCGAGCGCCTCCCGCATCCCGTTTTCGAGGTTCCGGCAATTAGCGCGTGCAAGCGAGCGCGGGACTAATCAAGCCGACTAATGGATCCAGGGCCTCGCTGCGCGGATGGACATCCCCCTCTGAACGATCTTACTTCCCGGTTCGGATGCGCGACCGTCGAGCCTCTGACGGCTTGATTCGGACGCGGGAAGGCGCCGAAACGACGACAGCCGCCCACTCGAGACACGCGCCGAAACACGCGTCTCAACATGCATAATATAGCGGACAATATCAATCTGCAACAGCTCTCCGTGCTTGTCGTATCTGCCAGTCCTTCCAGAGAGCCGTGGTCCGATTTAGGAATGGAATGCGAAGCCGACTGTCGCCTACTTTGGACCTCCTAACGAATTCAGAGATAACGGAGCTTCTGCGAACCGCTGACGCATGAAAAAATCGGATGGGAGGAGATTAGACCGTGGCGCCCCAAGCGGCTAACTTTAGAACTACACGGGTGGGGACAACAAATAATAATGACTCAGCACTCGGCTGACGTAACCGAACGCCGGGTCAGCGTTCGGCTGGAGTTCGTGTTCTCAGGTCACCCGAGGGGGAGCTCTTTAACCACTTCGGCCTGCATGAAGAACAACGCAGCAAGCACGGTGCATATGCCCAGAACAAAATCCGAGGTGGGTCAAGCTCGCATTCTCTGTCGGCTGCTCTCGGGAGAGATCCGGCACTAACGAGAAACGTCACTTCGTTTGTTGTTACTATTTTCTACCGTTACACTGTGCACCGCGCTGTATTGAGGAAAATGACATCGTCATGATGACGTGGACATGCTCACAAGGCCTGTAGGCATGTCCACGGGCCTTGTGTTGGGTAAACACCGAGGTGTGAAGACAGGAAACGGGTCAGAGCGCCCCCTATAGTTCGATCTCCTCGCCATCGCCGGTTTTCTCGATTTTTCTCTCAATATTGATAGACTGACCTCAAAACTAGGGCTGGGCGAGTTATCGATTAACCTCCGATTAATCAATTAATGCTTTAATCGCGATTAATTTTTTAACCAGTTAATCGGTAAAATTTTGACGAACCAAAAGAAAGTAAAAATTCAAAGCTTTCACCACGCAGACGTGGACAAATACACCTGTATGAAGGGCAAACTTCAGGTCAAATTTTAACCTAAAGTAAACTAACTGTAGGGGCGAGATTTGCTAACTCAAGACAAGTGCAGAAAGCTACACGTGTCCCGCGCACTTCAGTGCCGTGCGAGTGTTCGTTTAGTTCAGCAGAGTCATACCCTCTCCAATTCAGTGCCATGAGGCTGAAATGCTCATGACGAATAAAATCGGGTACCTATTCATCAACGGTGGACGTACGAAAGTTACGGTGTTCTTCGATGAACAGTTATTTCTCTATTAGCTTTAGTTTCAATTAGCGTGGTTTCAATGGTGTCAAGAAACTACCATTCTGCACAAGGCGCGTATAAGGAGTATTCACTGGCGGTGATAGTTATGTCCGCGGCTGCTGAGCACGAGCTGATGGCGTACTTTCACAGTGCTTTCATATTGTTGACCTGAGCAGGCTAATAATATCATGATAGTATGCAGCTCAGCATGCGCTCTAAACATCGCCCTCAAATATGGCGTCCAGTGAAGATCCCATATTGGCGACGCGCGCGATCGAAAGCGTTGCTGCGGTCGGCTTGCCGCGAATGGCCGAATGCTGACAATGATGTCAGCAAAGGATTTCTCATCGACGGAAATAAGAGGAATGTAAGAACTTGAAGTTTGACGGTGTAGGCAGTGTTGCTTCGAGAGCGCAATGATTTCAAGCTTCCACCATGCTCATTGCAAGCGCCATCGAACATGTTGTTCGTAAAGTAATGACGTCAGGAGAGGGAACCATAGGAGGGTGCCACCAAAACATCTCGCCGCTATTATATATAAAATAACGACGTCATGCCCATCAGGGTCGTGGTCTCACTTGACCTCGAAAGATTTGGCTCGGAAAGAAAACAAAATCCTTCTTGTAAGCGTCATACAGTCGTTTCTTTCTTCGAAAAGTTAAGGCCTGCTTCTAATGAAACACAAGTGCTGGCCTTATATCGCAGGGCTAATGGTCTTCCCAAGCAGGCGGTGTGTCTTTTTACGCGTGTCACCGGGCAAATGCAGTCGATGGAGCCTTCTAAAGTTGGACAGCGGGGAACTCGCGAGTGTTCGGTGTGTACACTTTCGGATGATCGATATCTGCCTTTGTTTTATATTTATTTTAAAAGATGTCCATTCTTCTCATTTGTGCTTCGGTCTGTTTGAGCATATGCAGAGGCGAAGTTCAGAGCGGCATGTATTCAGCAAACTAAAAAATTAACTAGTTAAAAGATCTAAAAGTCTGAAATTAGGTACGAATGAAGGAAGATACAGGACCAATAATTAAGGACCGCGGCGCTGTTCGTCTCTAGGGCTGCGTTTACATGGATGCAATCGTGTCGTATAGAATCGAGATTTTACTATTTCGATTGGCAGTAGATGGAGCAAAAAAAAGTAGAAAAACAGGGTGCGTGTGATTGGACCCTACTCGATTCGATACCCTACGCCCGCATTCGTGTAAACCCAGCATAGTTCTCGCTATACTCAGATTTATACATAACGCACAACGCTGTCAAATTGCTACCGACGCGAGTACGTCACCTAATCTAGAGCTTCGCCAATAAATCGCGTGATGAAAAAAAAAACAAGAAAAAAAACAAGATGCGAGTCCCAATATTTATCCTTACATCGGTCGCAAAAGAAAGTATAAACGAAACGCACAAGCGTATAGTACAGACACACGGAGAAAGGCGAGAGCGACGATAGAATAAAAAGTACAGGACACTAAAGACTGCTTAGTTGTAGGAAGGCGAAAGCATTATAGTCCCGCGGGAGAAATGTTTTCGAGCAGTGTTTCTACAGGTAATAAAGTTCAGGACGACGTCAAAGATGACGTCAAGAAAGTCGTCTAGGACGACGCCGAGGACTACCTCTCGGATGACATCAAGAACGACGTCTAGGATGACGTCGATGACGACTTCTAGGCAGTGTATTGAACCGAACCCGAACCGTGAACCGAAAACCGGAAAAAATCGTTATTTTCGCGCGAACCGGAGTTGACCCGGAACGAAATAATTTTTCTCGCTCCGGAGCGGAACCGATATGTTTTACATGCGGTTTTCAGTTCATACGCGAAGTCAGGTTGCATGAAAAGTGCGTGGCGAAAAACATAGTAACATAAAAATTAAACCAAAAAAATTAAAGTAAAAAATAATTTCGCGCAAAATGGAGTTGAACCGGACCGAAATAATTATATTTTCGTTCCTGGGAAATATTGATCAATTCTTTTTGCTGTGTTATCGTTCATATGGGAAGTCAAAAAGCGCACAAAATTGGTAACGGAAAGCTCTGTAACGTTCCATTATTAGGTTTTCACATAACGGTCGTCATCATAATTTATAAAGTTCGTCTCGAGAACTCAAACGAGTAACTATAAATTCTCCGGGATTTCTCGTCTTGTGTATTTCTTTAACAAATGCTTACATTAGTCCCAGCCTTTTCTTGAGGACCGGAAATGGCTTATCAAAGCAAATTTAACACTAGGACATACCCAATTCGTACGTCAACAAAACTGACAAACTAATGAGCCTGTTTGGTGGCAAAACGGTAAGTTGGGCTAGTTAGTTTTTCACCTCAGATTAAACGCAAAAAAAAACGTCCATACTTCGTTTCAGCTTCGGTCCATACGCAGCCAAAGCTACAAGCGCGAGCTCCGGGCTTTCAGCATCCCTGCCAAGCACGCGCGCTCGTGCAGTGCAAGCGCTGTCCTGGGCCACGATGCTCGCGCTGTAGCATCGGCTGCGTCTGGACCGAAGCTGAAACGAAGTATGTCTATACCCATCTTTGTCCTTTTTTTGTCCAGTTTAAGCTTTGTTTGGTGTTTCTTGTCTTCAATTTTCTAGAGCTGTGTGCAATTTACTTTAAACGCCTTGATTTTATTGTACAACTGATCGGATAAGAAAGCGATACAAAGGCCAATGGATATATTAGAACCTGCACTAGTTGCCATACTGTGGCGCATCTAATCTGGCTTCAAAATAACTCAGCGGATTTAATATTCTGTCCGAAATAAAGCCTAGCACCGGGAAGGGGAGGGGGATTCAATCAACAGTTACAGCTACAGAAAACAGCAAAACAGCTTCGATCTCTGGTAGCAGAGACTGCAAGGACCAAAACGTTTTTTCAACAGAAACGCAAACATCAAGGCGCACAGCTCTTCTGAGCATTGCTAGACAAGGAGCCGTGGCTTTCAAGGGACGCTAACGTGTTACAGTTTTGGGAGGAGAGGAGGGAACGCCATCCAGAACTCTACCCACTGGCGCGAGTAGCCCTGGGAGTGTCTGCGACCCAGGTCAGCGTGCAGCGAGCCTTTTCTGCACAGAAGTTCATTCTATCGTCTCAGAGGTGCCGTCTTTCCCCGGATATGCATGACGACGTCCTGCTTCTTCGGTCAGCTGCCTGACATTGAACTGCGCTTTCACCCCACGTTCCGAGGTGCCCCAGCACTATACTCTGTTTCACCTTGTGTTGTACCGCAGGAAAGGCTACAAGCGCGAGCTCCTTGCTCTAGGGCACACCTCGGCGGCACAAGCTCTCGCGCACCAAGGGCAGCTGCCAAGGCTATGAGCTCGCGCTTCTAGCCTTCGCTGCGGTACAACATAAGGTGAAACGGAGTATAGCTCGTTCGTTCCACACAGTAAGCTGAGCCTTTGCTTTCTCTATGTAACAGCTTTTATAAAATATGCATAGCTTATATTTTGCTGTCGTCAATTGTTTTTGAAACATATGAGTACGAACCGTTCGAACCGGTTTGAACCTTTATTTTTTCACTCCGGAGTTGAACCGGAGCTGAACCGTTTTCCCTGAACCGGAACGAAAACCGGAACGAAAAACCTTCCGGTTCGACACCCTGCTTCTAGGACGTCCTTGAGGACGTCTGGGACGACGTCGAGAACGACGCCTAGAGCACTAGGTCTAGGACGACCTCTAGGACGACGTCTTGTAGGACTCCTAGGACGACTTCAAGGACGACGTCGAGAACGACGCCTAGAGGACGACTTTCAGGACGACCTCATAAACGACGCCTAGACGACGTCTAGGACGACCTCAAAAACGACGCCAAGGACGGCGTCGTCCTTGAGCATACGATTGAGCGGCGCGTGCTTGACGTATTTTTATGGCCATCTTTCGGGCACAACGATGCCGCTTTTTTGCGCAATGGGGCAAGTAAGGCTTTCGCCTTAAAAGAGCAAATTAGAAGAGAATATTTTTTTTTCTAGTTATTCATCGCACTGTGTGTGTATGTTTTCTTCTTTTTTTCTTTTTTATCTTAGGCCGCGGGGCACGTTAGGCCGCATGGGCGCGGCATATTTGCTCCTCACGCGAGTGCCAACATTGACAAGGTCGGTGCGACGAACAGATGAGGCGCCTTGACGGTCTCGCTAGCCCACACACTGCTGCGGGACGACTGTTCAAAGACGACCGGGACAGAGACGCGAAGAAAATAATTAACTGTCTATATAATTAACTTTCGGGATAATTAAAAAAATGTACCCCGCCTAGAACCAATCACCAGCGGCGGTGACACGACCATCCGAAGGGCGGCCGTACAGAAGGCAATATTGGAAGCGAACGCGTCAGCTCCAGACCTCTCCAATAAATTACTTCTAGCTTTGCAACACTGTATTAGCGCCAATGAGTTTCGGTGACGTGCTCTCCTGGTTTCCACCCGTGAAGCCACGACCAGAGTATGCATCACCGTGACGTCACCAGTAGTTACTCTCGGCTGTGCTCTGGCTATAGGATGTATTTACTGGCAGCCATAGCTGTGTGCACGACTGCTGAGCGCGTGCGGATGGCGAGCTTCCACAGTTCTTTTGTAACGTGCATTCCACACCCTCAAGATTGCCAGTCTTAGCAGCCTATTAATGTGGACTCCTTCAGAGCAACCAGCACAGGAAGCACATCCTCGACTCCCTGGTTAGACTTTCTCCGTCTTTCCAGGGGTGGCGAGGCATGTATGTACCCCTTACCCCTCTCCTTTCCCCTCCCCGTCACTCCAGAGTGATGCTACTCAAGAGGATGTGACGAATCCCATTTGTACATAAAATAAATACGTTTCGTATATATACATGCACTCTAGACATCACCCACAAATATGGTGCCCAGTGAATACTCCTTAAGCGGGTTTCACATGCAGGGATTTTGGCCCTAGAGCGGCGCGATTTCTGCCGTCGCGGCGCTCGTAGAAATCGCGCCGCTCTGGGGCCAAAACCGCTGCATGTGAACCAGGCTTTATACTTGTCATCAGTTGCGACAATTAAGTTTGACGGTGTGTGCAAAAAGCACGGTGGAAGCTAAGGAGCCATCGCGTTTTCAAACAAACACCGTCGAAGTTTACAGTATTATTTCCGTCGTTCGGCCAATGGCGGAAAGCTGACGAAAGCGACGCTGTTGGTCGCGAACATGGCCAATACAATTAGGGCGTAACGCGGCATAAGCAGCATGGATGTCCCCGTGACTCGCGGTCGTTACTGGCAGTAACGCAGCTAAACGTGGTTTAACGGCACTGCGTGAATGGGCCTCAAGGCCCATTCACACAGCAGCTGCATTCGTTTTCTTACATTACGTTACAAGCCACCGGAACATTCGAGCATCGAATGTCGCGTGCAAAGCTACTCCCTGAACTGGTTGCCGCCGCGCTTCACACGAAGCAAGGATGTTCCCGTGAATCTTGACTTGAGTAGACGTAAGCTCCCGTGACATGCATAGCACAACGTAAGCCGACGGCGCTGGGTGAACCGGCATTTAGTCAAAATCATGGCGTGAGATACAGTATCATATATACGTGTGGATAGACCATGGGCACGTAGCCAGGATTTTGTAACAAGAACAAAATGCTGTATGAGGGGAGGGGAGAGGAGGTCCCAGCAAAATGGAAGATTTCGTGCCCGGACCCCATGCCCCCCCCCCCCCTTCCTGGCTACGTGCCTGGGATAGACAGCACAGCGAAAGCTGCGACTCGAACGACCAGATAAACTCCTAATGGCGCACACCACCGTAGCCTATTCCGACAGCGCCTGCGCCGGCCAAACTGTGCAAGTAAGAAAAAAAATTATTGTTATGGCACGTCTGCGCATGGGCATTGCGCCCAGCGCGTCTGCTCTGATCCCGACGGACGTTTGTTTGAACACCGCGACAGAGATCTTTCCGCTTCGGCGCGTTCAAGAAACTGTCCTCGCCGCCGTTGAGGCAGAAAGCTAGGGTCAATGACGAAGCCGTGTCTAAGCAGCACCCGTAGTGCAAGTGCCGAGTTGTACATGACGCGGCACATCCAAAAACAACTTCAAAAAACAGGCATGTTTCCCATAGGAATCATGGGAAACCGAGCCCGCGACAGACTACCACCAGCCGCCTATCGAAGAGACACCTGGCGGCGCCACTTGTAACCAAGGCGATGAGTGGACTTTATCTGGCAGCTTCAACGCGCGCGGTGTCCACACCTATATACAGGGTAATAAAATTAATTCGAACAAATTTATTAACAAAAAAAGCAACACGTGATGGGTACACTAATATGGTTTGTGCGGGCGAGGTTATATTGCCAGGAGAACATAATAGGGGGCTCATAGTCCTGATAAATCGGACTATTAACTAATATTTTAAATTAACACTTCAATTGGGTAAAATAAACATATAATTCCAAACAGAAATTTGACAAGCGTCATGTGAAACCACTAAATTGTTCAGCTTTAAAAATATTTGAAGCTGTAGTAAAGTAAAAAATTGAGCCCGTTGTAAGCGCGGGGATCGATGCACGAAAGTTTTCATTCTTGGAGCAAGTGCAGCGAGGGCGGTTCAAAAACCAGGATGGAAAGATTATTAACCACATTTTCAGACCGCCAGCGTTAAGCCTGTTGCACGTGTGGAAACTTCAACGCATCTCCATGCTTACCACGTGCTTCGAATCCTTCTAAAATTGACTGATTTGAAGGGTTTGAGGTGACGGTCAGTAAGCTTCAGATTGGTACCATATGTCAACGTTCACTAATAAAAAGTGAATTAACAAATTTGAGTGAATTATATTACTTATCGTGACAATGAGTACCCTGCATTATGTCCCGCCTACCGTATAACTCACCCGCACCAACTGCATTTATTACCCTTCACGGGTTTTCCTTTTTTTCCCTCTCATAAATCTGTTTATATTAAAATCAGACACTGTATATTTTACACCGTGGTGAGAACTCAGGAGGCATCGGTGTTAAAGGGCTGAAGGTACGCGAACTCATACACAAATCCTCATCTGCCGCGTCAGCTCTTTGGAGTCTTTTAGCTAACAGGCGCTTTGAGAGACGGTTCTTGGCATTCCTTGTGTAGCAGTACAAGCGTTCATCGAAATTCTCGTTCCAAAGGCTCGAGACACTGCCATCGTAAATCTCGTTTTTCTTTTTTTTTTTCCTTTTTTTTTAGAGGCAGGCGTTTTACAAGTATACCCAATCGAGGATTGACCCCGTATGCTACCACGGCCATGAGCCGTCTTTCTCTTTTGTGTGTGTGTATGTGCGTTTTTCTTAGCCTCCTCCTGAGCCTATTAGTGCCTTTCGGCTACAATTTGTTTAAGATATCGATTTCGCTCGCCTCCGGACAGATTGATCGATGACTTCGATTCGTTTAGGCTCATCCGTCCGTTCTGTACAGCAAATGGGTCTGTATGTTTGTGTGCGCTAGTTCTCTCCCGCACACACTGTTTCCTTCAATCTCAATATTATTTTTTTTTTGGCTTCGTTTTGCGTGTAGGGCAGAATTGGAGAACGGAGTCTGATTGAGCGAGACGACGTCAAGTGTACGATGATCCGTCCAAACTTAAACTAAACCTGCAGCCCGGTCGAAATAAAGCGCAAAATTGATTAAAGACGACACAAAGCAGCAGATAGACAAAGAAAGAACAAGAAAAAAAAAAGGGGGAGGGGGTGAAAGGGAGGGAAGGAACGCGCACGGAATCCGCCGTCGAAATTGGCGTAGTTATAAATAGAAACGTCAGTGGCGCCGTCCTGCGGTGTAATGTGGAAGAGAGAAAAAATCGCTGCTGCAGATGCCGAAACAATGGGGCTCGTGGTTTTCCAATGCGATTCGAGAGAGCCATTACTTCTGTCTTCCCGTGACAGTTGAGATCACGGACGCGCACGCGAACCATCGAGGAATGAACTCCGCAAATGGAGACTCAAAACGTCATTAAAATGCAAAAAAAAAAAAAGTTGCTAGGCACAAATAAGCAAAAAAGACTGAAACCGTGCCTTCTTTAATTTCCTTCCTTTTTTTTATTTTGTTTTGTGATCGTATTTGCTCCTAAAAGAATAGTTTTATTTCGCCAAATCCGCGCAGTTGTTTCTTGGGCGACAGACGGACGCGTAGAACGAATCGCTCAAGCTCGCGAAATAAATTTTCGAAGTAGAGCTTTATTGGACGTAATCGGAATTCGAAACAAGGAGCTCCGTGGCACGGCGCTTATGGCCTGAATGTCCAACGAGACTGAATGTCCAACGAGCCTGAATGTCCAATCGGTCACGTGGCAGGCGAGACGGAATGTCCAACGAGACGAAAGATCCAATCGAGACGGAATGTCCATCGAGTCTGAATGTCCAACGAGACGAAAGGTCCAATCGAGACGGAATGTCCAACGTGCCTGAATGTCCAACGAGACGAAAGATCCAATCGAGACGGAATGTCCAACGAGCCCGAATGTCCAACGGGTCTGAATATCCAACGGGAACCGGACGCACGTTTCGGTGCGGAGATCTCGGTTCGCGTCCTTTATCAGCATTCAAGCTACCTCGACAGGATCGCGAGCTTCGGAGTGCTACCAGAATCCAGTTAAATTACATAGGCTTCTGAAAAACACTATGCATGTCACAGGCAAAAAAATTGCGCACTGAGTAATACCAGCTTTATCGCTCTAGTCTGTGACATACAAACCTACCAACAGGGAATGCATGCGTGTGCAAACTACTGGCAACTGAAGTGTAGTGGGTAGTTGTCTGTTTCCAAGAACAAAAATAAAAATTTGTCAAATTCACACAATTATTTTGCCTTTACTCATGAATTGTGGAGACCCACCCCCAACAACCCCGCGCCTTTATAGGCGCGTTATACGTAGATTTTATTTAAAAAAAAGATATCTATATTTTTTTATTAGTTCGAAATTACGCCTGTGAAAACTGCTGATGCCTCGCACCAACAGCTCCTAAAGCTCCTTTCAAAAATTTAGATATTGACTATACGTATAGTCAGTGGCGCTGACAGGCGGTCATGTGTTTACAAAACGGGTATCCGTACGTAGCTCATCTAAAAGTCGAAACGGGCTGGGATGGGGACTGAACTAGAAATTCCTGGGAACTGAAGCGCAGCTTTCATGGACGTCCCCAATTCCGGTGCACCAGAACACCCGGACACCGAATCTCTATTGTATATTTCAAATTGGCTGACCAATGTCATCGAAACATTTGAAGTGTCAATATGAAAGGAGCATTTGACGTCGTACAATAGACACCTTTATCCGATGGGTATGTAGCTGCGCATCGGCACTCAGCTAACTAACCATGACGCCTTCCTATAGATGAAATTAGGATATTTGTGTCTGCTCTATGTTTCTCTGTCGGTACGTCGACGTCGGCTTCAGTGGCACGACATTTTTGTATGACGAAAATACGGCAATGCCTGCAGGAACGCGGATTAAATATACACACAAATCTGTATATTTCACGAGACAAATTATTCTAGCACGTGACATGCGAGACGGAATGTCCCACGTGCCTGAATGTCCAACGAGGCGAAAGATCCAATCGAGACGGAATGTACAACGAGCCTGAATGTCCATCGAGACGAAAGATCCAACCAAGACGGAATGTCCAACGAGCCTGAATGTCCAACGAGACGGAAGGTTCAAGCGAGACGGAATGTCCAACGCGCCTGAATGTCCAACGTGCCTGAATATCCATTATTGGATCTTCCGTCTCGTTGGACATTCAGACTCGTTGGACATTCCGTCTCGTAATCGTGGCACGGGTCTGATCTGAATAAAGTGCCGGTAAGGTTCCAACAAAAAATAAACAATACTTCTATACTAAAAAAAAAAAAATGTTGATTGTCTTGACAAAGAAAGAAAACAGAAGGGAAACGTCGGCTGCCCATAGCTGTGTTTCGGGTGGTGTTGTGATGTCGAGTTTCGTGTCCTTTGTCTTGTTATATAGCACCCCATAGAAAACCATTATGAGCGGTTAAATATGGGTTATAAACAACAAAAACACTCAGAAACAACAACCTAATGCACTTCTAATATAAATGTCTCAAGTTCGAGTGAACAAATGCGCCGAGAAAGTGAGGGAGAGGAGACGCGAGCGCGTGGGAACGTCAGGACGCCGAGCTCTGATTGGAAGGATTAGTGGGTAGACCTAAAGCTAGCAGACTTTGTCACCACTGAACTCGCCGAACGCGTTAGAACTTGGACTGCCGACGTCCGGCGTTTGACTCTCGCATTCGAACGCGTTCGACAAGTGCAGTGAGTGGAGACAGAGGCAACCTTTGGCTGTGTTCCAAAATTTACTCAATCCGACTCCGGAGTAAAGGTTTCGCACCGTGGCGTTTCACAACTTACTCCCGCTTACCCGATGACGTCAGAACTCGCGTTCCAGAAGCGGGTTGTTTACTCAGGTATAATTACTCACGCTACCCTCCTCCATCGTAGGTAACGTCGGATCGAATCGAGGAAATACGACACGTGATCTGTTCGTCATGTGCTTTCTGCGCCGACAGCCGTCAAAGCTCGTTTTCTCCGCTGGCTTTGGTGGCAGACGTTTGAGATAACAAAGACTGAGGTGCAGCCATTTATCTGTGGTTATTGCAATTTGCTGCTTTAAACTCAGGAATTGACTGCATCATATTCACCCGGGAGGTATACCTGTTGCCAGGCACGTATCCGGGGGGGGGGGGGAGGGGCGGGAGGCCCCTTTCTTTTGAAATCTTCCTGCTGGGGCCTCCTCTCCCCATCCGCCTCATTAGAAATTTTGTCATGGGCGACCGCCCCCCTCCCCCCCCGAAACAAAGTCCTGGCTACGTACCTGATTGTTGCTATTCTCAGAGTGCGAGCGTAAACAGGAGCTTCTCCGCATCCTCAGCGTTGTAGGGAATGCCGTATTCTCAGATTCAAGGCTCAAAATATTCGAACACAGTAAATGATGTCGAAGTATTTTTGTTTCCCCCAGAGTATGTGATGAGAGGATAACGTTTTTAAAACAGTGAAGACATCAGAAGTTCCATGAATATGATCAGTCAACAACCCCTCCCACCTGCCTCCACAAGAAATTTCATATAGCGGTTCGAAAATTTTCTTTGTGATTTTTTAATCATATTCGCGTCAAAGCGAACGTAAACTACATATAACTGTAAAGAAAGCCCCTGCGCTGCACCGCTACACCGTGTGCAAGTAATTTCTGCAAAACGTAATCGGTGCAAATTACGATGCGTGGAACATATGCGTTGACGGCACCTGGACTAGATTGACAGCGATCGCGCTGATTAATAAAAACAAATTTTTGATGTATAACTGTAAGGAGTAACTAATTTTGATCTTAATATACAGCTCAAAGGGAAGGTAGGTAAAAGGAGCTGGCGGAGCCACTCAGAAAACACAGCGTCCTCATTATTATTATTGTCTCTCCGAGCGCTTTCTCCATGATCAAAAGAGATCGTCCGCTATTTTCCGCCATCGCTGCTGTGTTTTCTTTCTGCCGTAGCCCAAGACGAAGCCAATCCGCGTAGTATCCAGGTGATGATCCCGGCCGTTCCAAAATCGAGTCGCGGATCGTTTACTCGCGATGTCACGAGGTATTATTCGCTGATGTAGGAGACAGGTTTTTCGGGTGAGATTTGGAACATAGCCATGGTCTCCACTGCACTGGTCGAACGCGTCAGAAACGCGGAATACCGGCGTCCGGTGTTTGGCTTTCGCATTAGAACTCGTTCGACGAGGGCAGTGGAGACGAAGGCTTTAGGTCTTCCCCACTAATCATTCGAACCAGAGCTCGACCTTCTGACGTCCCTGCGCGCGCTCTTCTCCTCTGCCTCCCTTTCACGGCGTATGGCTCCATCAATGCTGTTCCAAGTATCGACAGTCCTCGTAAAAAAAGGAATATTTAAAAATATTGAGGCGACATGTATACGGTGCAATATTTAGAGGATGCAAGCGACGAGCGTGTGATTGAGTAGTAAAAGCCATATATTTTTCACGAGTAACTACGCAGTTCTTATTTACTATATTGTGTAGCAGCTTTGGTCGTTCCACAACAAGTCTCGAATCTATAAGGCTTCAGGTCCAATGTCTGGCATTGATGATGTAGGAGAAAATGTACGATCATATCGATTCAAAATGGGAAGTTCTGCGCACCATTCACGCGCTGCGCCAAGTATTCTTTACATCGTTTGGTGGTCTAAAGAAGAAACGATGCCTTTGGCGCTTGAAACCTAAATATTTTGATAACATTTGCATAAATCTAACCTAAAATGCACTTACACATATACTCATTTTGACACATAAAGATGGCAATCAGTAATGCTTCGCGTGGAGCCAAACTTTCTTTTTTTTTCTTTTTTTAGTATATGGTTTTTGAGGTGCATACGAGCATAGAAAAACCGATTATTTGTCTCTAGGGAAACACAAAAGATATGTCCAGATTTGTATAGGATAGTCGCTGACAGAATAAGAATGCCAGGGCGTGTCTTTGGAATGCCCGGCCTCGCTCCATGCCTTCCGCCGTGCTTTGGCCCCACGCGCGCAAGCTCGAGGTGCCCGAGATGCCAAAGCATGGTCGAACACTCCTGAAGCTCCTCCCCTGCCGTTCTCAACTTGTCTGTTCTCAACTTCGAAATTTCGAAATTATGCATAGATTATGTGCGGCCGCCATTAGTTGGTCACGCACTGTGAGTACGCATTGTACGCGAGCGGTGCGTCAGCATTCGAAGTGTATACTCAGATAGAACCGCATTCCACACAAGTGCTGCGTCAGTGTTCGGCGCGACCTCGGACCCAATCACGGCGTTTCACGCCGGAAGCGATGAGACCAACTAATGGCGGCTGCGCATAATCTATGCATAATTTCACGATTTCGAAAAAATGGCCTATTATTTTCGCTCATCCAGCGAACTCACCAAGCGGCCGAGAAATCTCACAAATCCGAACCCCCCATGTTTGTTTGGCGTCTGTCCGCTGTTTCTGTCTTCAGTTCTAAGATGCGCGCCACCTCAGACAATCGATGTTTCTCGAAAAAGTTCCCGAAATCATTGTTTCCCAATGATATATATATATATATATATATATATATATATATATATATATATATATATATATATATATATATATGTATATATAATGCCCTTGCATCACGTTTGTTCTAAAAGCCGCGCATTAAGAACCGCCTGACGGTAATATAAGCGCGAATAAAATTACGATTGAATAAAAAAACTGCACTAAGACGATACAGGGCTGTATGTATATATATACACAACAAATTCGTGAAACAGGCGGCACGCCGCAAACGTAAACAAACGTTCGAAGTATAGCAACTTGATTCGTTCTCGTAAACTGCACGCGGAAATGCTTGCACAGCGCCTCACAAGTTCTCGGTCGCTGCTTGCGACGGTGACTTTCATCTCTAAACGGATTAGGAAGCACTCATATTTCATCCTCGCGAAAACGCCAAACCGCCGCGACAACATCGAGACAGGCACAAAGGTCGCGCATGCTTCAAGAACACAACGCGCACAGGACGGAGAGTTTAGCCGGTGCACGCACTAACGCGAGGAGCCCAAGTGACGAACTCGCCGTTTAACTCAATTACTCGCGGCAAGGGCAAACAATTAAGAAGCCAGAAGTTAACGTTTCCGCTTGAACTGTATAAGGCGAGTAACTGAGGAGACGAGAGCGCGCGGGAACATCGGAACACCGAGCTCTTGTTAGACTGAACAGGGGGTATAGACGCAAAGCTAGCTGCCTCTGTCTCTCGTCAATCTTCGAACACTTTCGAACGCCGAATGCCGGCGTTCGCGTTCGTACCGTTCAAACAGCGAGTAGGGACAAAGGAATCTAGCTTTGCGTCTACACCCCCTGTTCAGTCTAACAAGAGCTCGGTGTTCCAAAGGCCACGGTGTAAGATACACTCTTTAGGTGAGGACACGGCGGGGCTGAACGCGCGGCGCGAGGAATCAGATGGTGTTCGTTCGACGGGCATCCGAAAGGCTGCATTATTCCGCGGCCACCGTGCCCGCGGCTGACAGTGTCGCCGGCGGCCAAACGGCGAAACTGTGTGAGAGCGAAAAATATTATCTCGTTGCCATGACAGCCCGGTACACCTTGGTCTTTCTGCACGAGCAACAACCTCGCTGGAGCTCTCCGCGTGTGGAGCATGAGGCGGCACGAGCCGTCTTTGCCGTGCCCACGGGTCGACGAGTCATCTGCCGGCGCCGCTTGGAAACCCTATACTCTGTTTCAGCTAGTGTTGTACCGCAGGAAAGGCTACAAGCGCGAGCTCCTTGCTCTAAAGCACATCTCGGCGGCACACGCTCTCGTGCACCAAGGGCAGCTGCCAACGCTATGAGCTCGCGCTTCTAGCCTTCGCTGCGGTACAAGATAAGGTGAAACGAAGTATAGTGAGAGAGAGAAAGAGAGAGAGTGAAAAGCGAACTTTATCTGCACTGCGCGAGGAGCGCGCTGTCCTCACCTGAAGAGTATTATCTTACACCGTGTCCAATGGCTCCGCGCGCTCTCGTCTCCTCGTCTCTCTCAATTTGAACCCGTATTGGCGACGTGCGCGATCAGAAAGCGTCGCCTTGGTTGGCCTTCCCACGATTGGCCGAATGCTGACGTATGACGTCAGCAAAGGGTTTCTCATAGACGGAAATAAGAGGAACGTGAGGACTTCAATTTTGACGGTGTTGACAGTGTTGGTTCAAGAACGCTATGATTTCAAGCTTCCGCCATGCTAATTACAAACACCATCGAACTTGTTGTTCGCAAGGCAATGACGTCGCGAAAGGTAACCATAAGAGGGCGCCACCGAAACATCTCGCCGCTGATAGCGTTCTCAGAGCAACACTGTGTTCACGGTGAGAAGAATGCCAGAGGATTCTATCACAACAAGTTTCAAAATAATGTACACAAGGAAGACGTTTACCATAATTGTTTGCGCAATGCTTTGTCTTTGTGCGCGACACTTTCGAGGAAGACCCAAAATTACCGAAAAGGAGTAAAGCACGCCTGAAAACAAATTGAACTACCTGATATCCTTAGTGCATGCTTATGCTTATGCACTGATACCCACCTAAAGCAAACGTGCCTTCTCGGTGGCGCGCATCACACACACAGATGAAAAAGAATCAGACAAACATCCCTCCAACATTATGCGCACAAAAATACCCAAGTGTAATCAATCGGAAAGAGCATATATTTTGCAGTCATTCGTAAAAAACTATCTCACAAGCTCCCCATTATCTCCTTCCTTCCCTATCCACCTATTCTTTCTAGTTTTAGTTATTCGTGCGTGCTTCTTCATCGCGCAAAGTAAGCAACCCCGTCCTCGAAAGGGCGATTCACACGCACTTGCGTTGAGTCCGACCCAGTGCGACGGTTGCTATGGCAACAGCTGCGTCGGCTCCAACAAAGCCGGTTTTGACTCCGTTTTGTTGGAGCCGACGCAGCTGTTGGCATAGCAACCCTCGCATTCGGTCGAACTCAACGCAAGTGGGTGTCAATCTTAAGGGAGAAAACAAAGCCCGCAAGTTTACTTCTTTACAAGGTACGCAGACAGGTCAAATTATGCGTCTTTCGCAAGCTGGCTATACATGTTGAGGCCCAGGCCAGGAGGCACTGTAACGCAAACATGTGACCTCTGCGTGTACGCCAAACATTAAAAAAATTATAGGTGTCCCAAAGCTACTATTCAAGTCACTGTCGGATGGGAGTGTTGCTATTTAGATCATATGAGGCGGCACGCGCAGTGGACCTAAGGATCATGTGACCGCTATTTTTGTATGTTTCATTTAAAGATACGAAGGAAAAGGCAGGCGAGCCTGTCATTGACATTCATAGTAAACCCAAAACAAAGGAATACTAAAAGGAAACACAGACAGAACAACAAAGTCTCAAACACAGCTTTGAAGTTTATTCAACAAAAATTCGCCTTATATTTACGTCCATACCTCCCTCAAAAATTCAAAGACCTCCTCGCCCAAACTAAATTAAAACTTTGTACTATCCGCTTTTTTTTATTCCTTTGTTTTGGGCTTTTTATGGATAATTTATTTTCCTGGCCTGTTTGATTTTGGCGCATGTTTAATTATTTATTTATTTGAAATAGCATCGGATTTACACAGGACCAAGACAGGAGTGGAGGTTACGCAACGCAGGGAAGCCCCCGCAAAATGCACACAACAATACAATCCTTTCAGCACATTTCAATTAAAAAAAAATAAAAACAGCAGTTGACAACTTTAGGTATTACTGATCGAAATTTCTGAGACAAGCTTTCAGCAGCCGTAATGTGTGCTGGACGTTTGTTCTATTCCCGCGCTCTTCGCAAAAAGAAAGAAAAAAAATCTAAAAACAATCCCTAAAAAGAAAAAGTGTAGTACACACTACACCTAAATACATGTTGTATTTATACTCAATATCAGCACCAATCATGTTTAACTGTAAGTCAGCGCTGTCGTCTGTCAGTCTGCTTTTACTCTGTCCATGTAGTTGCCCGGCTTCCACTCCTAGCAAAGCATATTGATTTTTCTATATCGAAATATGTTCCGGAGCTTTTTGCTTTCTAGACTTCTGCTTGGCTGAAGACGGGCTCCTCAACAGTGCTCAACAAGGAAGTGAATGCGCCGCTTCCCCCCCCCCTTAAACTTCCTTATGTTCTTCTTTTTTTTACTGCACCATTTACTTTTTTCACTTTAACGTAATTCAATTACGCAATATATTAAACGAATTCCCCTCATGACATGCCCGATATTGTCACCGCAGCCGTAACCGTAGAACGGCGAAGGAAGGCACACTCGTATACCCCAAGCAGAAAGAAGAGACGCGCTCTTCAATAAAATGTCACCTAACAACAAGAACCAGAAATTATATAAAAGAAAAGTAAACAGAAGGTCGGGAAAGTTTGGCCGTGACCTGCGCGCGGCAGCTGCAGCCACGTGTCGCCCGTCAGTCCAACAACACTGGGCTCCCCTCCATCACCCCTTCTTCCTCGTTGCTCTCCCTACTACCTTTCACTTCCAACTCCCATATGGGGAGTTGAAGAGGAGCCCGGGGGGGGGGGGGGTGCAACCTTGAGTCCAAAGTTCACGACCCCTCTTTCCCCGAAACTGTCCCCAACGCAAAAAAGAAAACGGTTGGCATGCCTGCCACCCCCCCCTCACACACACCAGGTGTGTACAGCATGATTCAGCAGTAAATGGTATAAAGACACACAAATGGACGCCACCTCTTCCGATATCCGAATTCATTGATTCGGAACACCGCGACTGGCCGCCGGAGGTGTGCTTCCACTCTCGCTTGCGCCAGCGTCTTGATTTCGGGAAATCAACTGGAAGGCACAACACTGTCCATGGAGTAACGTACCTTTTTCTCGATTGATGTAGTACAACAAGCATACGATGTATTAGAAGTGTGACCGCAGCTTTCAGATTGTCGCCCTTCGCAGGTGATTAAAGGGGCGATGCAACAATTTTTGTACTTTGCGCAAATACCGCTTAGAACGGATCCCTGACGTTGATGACCTATGAAACACGCGTTCGTTTTTCACCCCACGCAATAGAAGTCCCAGAAACAAATTAAAGAAAAACGAGCAGCGTTCACCCTCAACTCGCAGCCAGAACAAGCGGCCACGTGACCTGGAATGGATTATATGCCGCCAATGTTGATCATAGCCACGCGCTGGGGTTGGCAAAGCACAGGACACGCGCTGAGTTCCAGACATTGTTATGGCTCGGCTATTGTCGTCGTTGAAGCGATTGACACGGGCCACTACCCGAATGCTTCTCGAGCTAGTAATTATCACGAGCCCAAATCGAGCGCCCACGCAATGCTCGGGTCCAATCTATGAACCGCATTCAAATATCGTCACTTGGGTGTACTGCGATCCCCACGTTACGTCATCAAATTTTGCAAAAGAGAGATTGAATGAAAATGATCGCTTTTGTCCTTGAAATTACACCGCAACAAAGGAGTTTCTTGGCCAGTGGCGTTGCGTGCGAGTATCCTTGAGTCCCACCAGTGCCAGTAAGCTCGTGTAAAGTGAAAAACATTCCAACTGAATATCGTTGCACAGCTCCTCTGAGTATGAGCTCGTGCTGAGATAAGGGCCGCCCACACTAGAGCCACTCTATATGGCAGCGTAGCTGCCAGAGTAGCGCCACGCTTTTCCCTGTGCCGCCTCTCACCGTGATTGGACACACGCGGTACCATAGCAACGAGCTGAGCTGGCTCGGTTTCCTTAGCAACCGAGTGACTACTCGTCACGTGACCTCGCAAGAGCCGTAATGTCACCGGTAAGATGGCAGCGCCCAGAGCTGGTGGATGCCAGTTTGTTCGGTGCGCTGTAGTCGTAATGTGTCGCTGCTTGCCGACGATTTCGGACTTCTTCCTGCTCTCTGACGCAGGTATAACGTAAAGATCTGAAAGAATAAGACTTTATTCCTTTTCTGTGCAAGATCGCTCTGGATATTAGAGAGTTTTAGCAGATCGTTCCGATGACTCCGATAACGATACCCGATACTCTGCCTCCGCCTTTGCGCTTACATATATAGTATCGTTATCGGGGGTATCAGAGGTATCGGAACGATCTACTAAAACTCTCTAATAGCACCTGTGCGATAGCATTAGTCATATCGCCGTAGCGGTGCTCGGATTCCCGGATGTGTTCAAGGATCGATAATACTTTTTGCATGCAATTTTCGCATACTCCTTGCCTTGTTTGAACATTGGAATGTCTGAGAATCAATGCGAATTATATGCGTCGCATGTTGGACCTTGGGGAAGTTGTTTCTGCCCCAGGTAACCGCATAATCACAGAAACTATTAGCGAGGAAGCTCCCGCGATTTTTACGTTTTGTACTAATCAATGATATTATCATACAGCTTTTACGATAACATTTTCGAATTTTCTAGCTTCCTCTGAATGTTGGAATTTTTGAGAATCGAAACGAAAGGTGTACGTCATGTGTAGGGCCCAGGGGAAGTTGTTTCAGCCCTGGGTCACCGAACAATCACAGCAACTCTAAGCGAGGAAGCGCCTGCGATCTTTAACCTTTTGTACTAATCGACGATTTTACGAATTGACAGTTCTAAAAACTTCCACTTGATCGCAGTGTTTTTTTTTTTTTTCAAGTGACAAGCTGGCGTTTGCTCAAATGACGTATATGAAATCACCTGCTCTATAGCAATGCATCAACACATACTATTAAACTTATATGCTCAGAGGTGTGTTCGTCTTTGTAATGAATAACTTACAGACAATTATTTTTTTACGAGTGTAATATTTATTTTCTGTAGATGGGCCCGTTTTATGCTTGTTAATGTCCGTGTGCTATGATGTTATCATTATGTGTGTATGGTTCTAAATATCCTCTTTGCAATGCCTACAAAAGCCAAAATTACGTCAGCCGACCCCAGCTCACGCATTTCACACGAAAACTGCGTCACTCGGACGTATACGCTCGTTAACAATCAATTCGTCAACGAATATTTAAATTCGCGTTCATGGCCAATGAGTGCACATGAGTGCACTTGCGAATGCCAAGTTCTATGGTGTGCTTAAAAAACACGGTGGAAGATTAGGGTCATCGCACCGGTGCCCTAGCATATCACAACCGCGTGATTCCATGCTGTTCTCTTTTGAGTTCAGTATTAAAGCTAAGGAAGAAGAAGTTAAAAAATCATTTCATGGCCCCTTTAACACGGGTATGTGTACTACACCAGATTAAAATATTGACCTTTTGCATGCCGGTAAACTTCCGGACGACCACTTAGCCTGTCGGCGAGAACACCTCATCTATGGCGTCCCTCTCGTTTGATGGCGTTAACAATTCTCTGTAGACCCCCGTGCTGTCTTTCTTGGTTCAACCCCGTCGACTGCTCATCGCCCAAAACGAGGTTGATACCGTCGTCGACGTCGCTCCTCGCCAGTAGGTGAGATAATCTCATCTTGAATGAATGATTGGGTCTTGAAGAAGTATGGTGCTAAGCATACATTCTCTTACTATGGGGCAGTCGGGCAGCAGTCAAGTCCCAAGGAAATCGTCTTGTCGTGGCGGCGTAATCGGATTTTGTTCTATAGGAGCGAAGTCAGAAAGTACAAGGACGCTACGTTCATCCCACGAAGCGGCCGCCATCCCGGCGGCGCCGAAAACCACTCGCCTTGTCCGCGAACCTACGATGCTTAGCAGCTCTCGTCGCCCGACAGTCCCCGGGCTGCAAATCGTCTCACTTCACAGAAGAAACAGGCACCGCTCCTCCAGAGGCCCGTGCCGTACCGCCACGCAAAGCGTCTTTTAGGTCTTTTACCACCTTTCAATGAACGAATGGAGATATCAGCTAGATAAAGGTTGCCGCCCGGCGTCGCTAGGAGTACGGTTGCCATAGCAACCTCCCAGGCCCAAAATGGAGATCACTATCGGCGCTTCTGACGTCGTGCATCTAGAAAATTTTGCGTCGTGTCGCTACTCTGGCAGCTACGCTGCCATATAGAGATGGCTCTAGCCCACACTAGCGAGAAAACGCGCGTGGCACGCCGATCGCGGTGAATGTCACGTGACAGCACAGGAGGCCCCGCGCACTCTTGAAGCATTCGAGCGAACGCATGATTTCACGCGCTCAACCGATTTTGCGGAACGCGTTTTCAACGCGATCGGCGCGCCGCGCGGTTTTCTCGTGTGGGCGGCCCTGTACACGCTCAAATATAGCGTCAAGCTAGTTACACTGTAAAGAAAGCCAGTGCGTCTACTTTCCCGCACAACACTCGGAGAGCCAATCACCGCAACTTACGGAGGCAGCTCAGCGAATGACGATGCCCAAACATATGTTTAGACCAAAAAACGCACTCTGAGTTGCGACATTAAGCAATGCAAAACGTCGCGCTTGCATTGCTTAATGTCAGAACTCAGAGTGCGGTTTTGGTCTAAACATATGTTTCGTCATCGTCATTCGCTGAGCTGCTTCCGTAAGTTGCGGTGAATAGCTCTCGAGTGTTTTGCGGGAAACTAGACGCACTGGCTTTTTTTGCAGTGTAGTGGAAAGCTGGTAAAAAAAAATTGCAAAAGAAACAAAAATTTTAAATGCTGAAAACCCAGAATGGCAAACCTAAGTTTCTTGAACCACATCGTTCCACCCGAGCGAGAAACCGCGAGAATTACTTCCAGACATGATATATCAAACGCATCGATAACGTAAATGACTCTTTCAACTCTTTTTTTTTTTTGGGGGGGGGGGGAGGGGGGGTGGGGGGTTAAACCACCAGATGAATCAGGTATAATGCACCAATCGCCGGCTAATTTATTAGTCTATTATTGAGTTAAAGGAATCAAAAACTAGTGAGAAAAGTGTATGTTTCTAGATAATATACAAACAAACACTGGCAAAAAAAATTTTTTGTTTTTTCTGGGCAGAAATTGTTGATATTGTATGTACGCCGTAGAACAAATAACAAAAAAAAAGTTATAATAGCAAGTTACGCTTAGCGTTCCTGACTCAGTGACTATACAGTGTTTGGCCGTTCGGCACTTTGCGACTCATCCCGGGCTATCCTTGTCGAGTGATTATGCGCTCTTATTGGCCGCTCAATGATAATGAAATGTATGGTGCAGAGCGACGCCCTGCCTCGATCAAATAATCGACGAGCTTTTATTTGCCTTTTTTATTTTCTTCACAAAGGGGTGTGAACTCATTTCAGGGGTCAATGCACAGCTGCAATAAAAGTCTATAAAACCAACATTAAAGAAAACACAATTAGGCCTATTCAGCCATCTAAAATAAATCGAAAAATGTTTCATGCGTGTACGTGTGTACGCATCTAATGCTTTATGAGTGTGTGTGTGCCCAGCCGACGCAAAGCTGAAATAGAACGTTACATCACATAAAATGCTAGCTGCTTGCCTTACGTAAAAAATAAATAAATACATAAATAAATAAAGCAGGAAAAAAAATGGTAGTTCCACTTCACACCCTCAAAGTTCCAAATGGCAATGTCCCTTTTATACGGTCTCGCAGCGGCTCACCCCCGTTCAATGATTTGTAGACTTTTAGACTTTCATTCGTCCGCCCCTTGTATCGCGCCATGGGTCCCTCAATAGATAACTTTTTTTTTTTTAGTGCCGCGAAAACGATCATTTCGGAGTTTCGAGCAAACGCAGTATACGTCGCTCGGCCAACGATTTTTCCATCGCGCCGCGACTCGGACAATATGCAGTCAACTCGAAGGAGTATGTGATAAAAATGACCAAACTTATGAGAAAGAAATAAGGAAACATCAATATACTCGGAGAGAGAGCCAAATGTACGAACATCCCTTAGTTGTTCTCCCCCCCCCCCCCCACCCCCAAAAAAAAAAATATATATATATAAAAAAAAGAGTATTTGCTGTGTTTAAAAAAACAGAAAGAAAAACATTTGTGTCTGACTGTTCCTGCCGCGCAGCGTGGTTTTGGTACTCTCCGTTCGATTTTTCGTTCCTAGGACGCCAGAAATCGCATTAGTCGCGAACCGACAGGGATTTATTTATTTCGTACCAGGTTTGATGTTTATTCTTCTTTAACTCAGCATCGTGTAAATGCGCACCTAATGATTGTAGGCGTGATAAAAGAAATGCAAACACCCATTTCGTTAAAAACAAAAGTTATATTCTAAATAAAAATAATTTATATTAATTTTATGCATTTCGATTTCTATTCCTTATCACAATAATACCACCCATGGCCTCACGCAAGGCTAAACACTGTTAGGAACGATTATTCGTGCTGAGAATATCCTTTACTGTGTGCTTAATTTGAGTCTTTCGGCACCTCTAAATGTACGCTATAGCTGCACAGGCGATACCCAGGGAAACACTTTTGTTTTTATCTGCTTTGTTTCTTACATTTTTTTCGTCGCTCAAACAACAAGCGACTGTAGAAGTTATAGAGTCACATCTCGATAATACGGGTCCCGTTAATATGACCGCTACAAAGACAGCAGTTTTCCGGAACGAACTGGCTTATCTTTGCGTGGCATGGTCTACCTGAGTTTAGAATTTTAAAACGTTTTGTGAATTGTTTTCTTATTTCTTGTAATATTATATTCATCTGAGGACAGATCAATCCTTGTTTATATTCTTAAAATAATTTCTACGATATTGTGTAAAAAGTGAGCATGTTTGCTGCTATATGCATATAGATATATGTATTTTGTTTACTTTCTTTGCGTATATATGGTACTAATGCAAGTTGTGCTGTTATGAACTGTAAGGGGTAGAGGCCCAGTCAGGCAGAAATGCTTTTTGTCCCTACCTCCCTATCGGGCCTGGCCCGTGAAAAACCAAATAAACTTCAAACTTCAAACTTCAGAAGAAAAAGTGAAAGCCGTTTACAACTCCCTGTAACCCGAATTAGAGTGACCTCGGAGGGGGGGGGGGGGGGGTCACGTGACCTCGGGGGTCACGTCAGCTGGGGGTCACATGACCCTGGGATACCCTGGACGACTCAAATTATGTACTGTTTCTTGCGGGAACGGTCGTGTTCGTATTAAAGAGTTTTAGGGAACTGTTTTTGCCTGTCCGATACGGTATACGATGGGCCCTCCGGTATACGAGCTGCGCATATACTACTACAGCATAAGACTGGCGCATGCGCAGTTCGTACCGGAGGACCCGTCGTATCGTATCGGACGTGCAAAAACGGTTCCCTAAAGCACTCTATTCACGAGACATCACTGCATGTGTACTGTGAAGAACTGTTAACGAGACATCACAGCTGTGAAGAACAACCGTGCCAATTAAGGGACCTACTACAGATGAAAGTGAACAGACAGTAATAGGACTACTCGGACACGGACACGCACCTTGAATTCCTGGCCGACAACCGATAACAAAATGAACGGTTTCGACGGAAACTGTCAACGCTCATCCCGATAGCTGCACCGGACGGCTCTTGGTGTTTGGGGACGCGCTACGCACGAAACGAGAGTGGCGTCATCTTCCGTGTCTGCTCCAAAGCGGGCATTTTCTCGATTATATCGTGGAGGTCGGCGTGCAGAGGATTACAAGGCGGATTAGCAACTGCACGGCTGCTTATATTGGTTGGGGAGTATCCCATTCAATGGCGTCCGCTGTTGCTGTCCTATTCCGGCTTTAATCCGCCGTTGCGAAGACGTGTTTTTTCTATCTGCTTTTTGTGAGGCTTAATTAACGCTCAAAAACGCGAGGACACAACAATCATCGAAATCAGAGTCAGTTATGCGATGACACAACAATTATGTGTAACGGATCCTACGCAGAAAAAGCAATGCAGTGATGATAAGTCTTTCTGTGGGAGCAGCTCTACCTTCAATTACTCCGTGACGTTTGAAGGAATTCGACTAACCTCGTGCACAGTACTGTAATGAAATCAACTCGAGTATTTCGTAGAAATGCGTGGCATAATTAATTGTGTTACGAGCAGGAAATAGAATGCATTAAGGTACAAATTTGGGCCAGTTGGTTCATGATCATTTAAAGAGGCGCAAAAAATACAAGGACGAGGAAGTAAACAGAAAAGAGCGCTCTTGTTTGTCTACTTCCTCGTCCTTGTATTTTTTGCGCTTCTTTAAAAGGAAATAGACACACAGAATTCATGACCTCTTCGGTGAAATATTGGGGCACAAGCAGGTGACAGCAAACGGAGTTAGGCCACAGAATACACCGGAAATAGCGAGAGTGAAGTCGATAAAATTTGGACAAATGATGACGCAGTTTCAAAAGCCGCTACTTTCTGAATGTTCTAATAGCTCTCATCAAGTTACTTTTGGATTTTAGGTAACTCGTAAGGCAATTTTGTTACCAACCAGCCGTTTCGGGAGAAGTAACCTATAACATTAGCAGAGATAGCAAAACAAAAGGGAAAGCCTACTTTGTACAGCGCCCTCCTCTTAGACGCCTTCTCCTATTAAAGCGACAAACAACAAACAAACTGCTCGCAGACGCATCAAAACCACCACAACCCTTTTTCGCTTTAGTTTCTCCAAATGGCCACGAGAGAACATGTGTGTGAGCAAACAGTACTTCGAAATATTGCTCGTAATGTCTGTTAAAAAAAAAAAAAGCCTCACAATTTTAATATTGTGAGAATCGAAAAAAAAATGGTCCAAATGCGAGCGAGCTGGTGCATGTCAATCGAGATATTTAAACCTTGTTTCTGGGAAGGAAACTTGAAGACGAAGTTTGAAGGGCCAGAAACAAAAGTGGAAAGACAGTGAGCTAAGCTTGAGACGCTATCTGTCCACCTTTTTTGTTCCCTCTGGTCTTCAAGTTTTCTTTCCAGTCTTGAAGTTTAAGCATAATGGAAAATATCCGATGCCAACTTGAAGTCACCGAACTCTCTAAACCATAATCTATATTCTCCTTCTCATTCTTTGTCTCTTTCTGATTTAATTTTACCGGTGAACAACAATCGGTACCCATCAAGTTAATGAGACCAGGCCCAAAAACACCGCTGACAGCAGGAAAACCGTTAGCGAAAACAGCTTCAAGTTCAAATAGAAAATGCGCATATAGACAAAGCCGGACAAGGTAGGAAAGCGTTCAAAAAGAAAACAAGGAAAAAGAAACACACCGGTTGCGACCTTGCCGCGCACGGCTGACCAGCGGTCAAGGGCCACTGACCCCCAAAAACCAGAGGGTCGTAGCCCCGAGCGCTTCGCGGCTCGCTTCAATCCGCGTTTGTCTGTACTCCATTTCACCTTACGATGGACCGCATTGGATGCTAGGAGCCGCCCCAGCAAATCCTGCGATCTGAACATGTCACGTGACCACACACCCCGTGCGTCGCTCTGTTCCTTCTGAGGAGGCCAAACGGCGTTGGATTGGCTCCGATGGCTCGCCAAACTGTACACGGGCCAGACGGCTTCCATTGAACTTTATTGTGTAGGGCAACGCCACCCGCTGCCGCTGCTGCCGTTGGCACGTGATGCCGTCATCCCCCGCAATCCAGGTGGCGCCCCCTACTTCCGGTGTGGCGGCCGACTTGCGCACCCCGCCCGCCGCCATTCCCTTTCACCCCACGCGTTTACTACGGGGCCGCACTGAAAAAGACCTTGGCTATGGTCTTTCCAGGGAGCGTTACTTTTACTTCCTCCGGGTTTACTTTCTTTTCTCCATCAAAGCGATAACAATCGAGGCGCACCGGAAATTGCGTCGGAGGAGTGCATTGTTAGCAGCGCGAACTTTTTCATCCAAGTAACCAGCCGTCTGCTACTCTGGAGCCCACCAACGGAATCGTTGTACGCGTGTATAGTCCTGAACCTGATGTTGTAGCATATCTTTGTTAGTATAAATATAGTATCACGCGTTATCACGTACTCTTCACAGTCACAGCCTATGATTGTGAGGGGGCGAGACAACAATCATAACTCGGGATACTACGCTACAATATCCCCGGTGAGTAAACAAGCACAAAACTATAAACTTTCCTTTTCCGATACTGACGTGATCAGGTAACTTGGCATCTGTTGTTGCTTATTGCGGAGCCAAAGTTGGCCGCACCTGCTTGCTGGGTAGGAGAGACGAATGACAAATGAAAGGGTAATAATATTTCATCTTTTGCTGAGACGAAGCGCTTGTTCACACCATTTCTCTATTGAATGTTTATCTGATGATGCAAGGAGCTTGGTTTTATAAGCTGGCTAGTTCAAGATAAGAAATTGATACGATGTACCATGTGTCGTCTACAATTCGAATGCGCTTGTATATTTGGTGATGCGTTGTTCTCTAAACAAGAAAGAGGCAGAAGAAAAGTTAAAGAGGGTTTCACACAAACTCAAAATCATTTCGAACGTGTTTTCAAACGAAAGCTTCAATCCGAAAAAAGTAAAATGTGCAAAACACAGAAGTAGCGATGAGAACATATACGAAGGATTTTTATGGTATGGCAAATAGGAAGACGTAAAAAGACAGACACGCGCAGACATGGCGTCGAGTTCCGAGCGAGACACTTTGCAAGTGCAACAACCAGTGTCAACCACCCGAGAATGAGGATAAACTCTCAAATAATCAAGAGGTAAAAAAAAATACAGAGAAAACAGCAGTATTACGCATACATACGTTTAAAGAAAGAGGTAATTTCCCTCGCGCGAACGAACGCAATCCCCATCCGTGGGAATTCGCGTCGCTGTTAAACACGCATTCACGCAGTCACCCTTCTCCACCGAAAAGCGTCAATAGAACAGCACAAAGGGAGCTAAATTTCGAAACCAAAAAGACTCAAAGCCGATATCCCGAGTTAAAATTAGCCACAGAAAACGGCACGCAAAGACAAAAAAAAAAAATGTTTGGGCCGTTTGCGCGCGTGCCGAGGGAACACGTAAATTTGTCGCGTCGTTTGCATAATTCGTCGGGACACGCGAGAGGCGAGCAGCGATTTTAAATCCGTAACACGGGAAGAATGAAGGCGCGAAGTGGAAACCCCCCTAAGCAGTTCCTTCCACCCCCACCCCTTCTCCCCCTCCTCGCAATCTGGCAGCGTCGCCAGGCGGGAATCCAGTCGGCTAGGGAAATTACGCGATCAATACAACCGTTTTCGTCACCGGTTGAACTATACGACGACGCGCAACGACAGTTTGTTTGCCCTCGGTTCTTTTTATGCGCCAACCTCGACGACAATGTCGTGTCCTCGTCAACATGATCGGTCAATGCCACCATTATTGCGTGCGCGTGGTTCGGCTATAATTTATTCGAAACAGCTTCAAGTATACGGAACAGCAAACTTAGTGGATAACAACGTCGTTGCAGTGTATATGCGGGAAATTAAAGATGCACGTGCATATTGGAACACGAACAAAGTGATGGAGAATTGGGATGAGAAAGACGAAGAATGGCTCATCGGGGACGAGGGAAGATGTTGAAAGAGGGCCCTGTTATTCGCGACTTGCGAGGTTCCCTAGTCTTACTTAATCGGAACTGGCATCATTCATTTAATTAAACTAGAAGTATACGCAAGCCTTCGAAAGTATATCGAGCAAATACCCGCGAACCCAGCAGTCAACTCAGGCTGGCACTGTCTAATCGCCGTCACTTGCGTTTGCTAAGCTGTGGTAGAGAAGGCAAACGGCTCAAAAACATGACATTAAGTTACTGGCGATTCGATAACTTTATTTAAAAAAAAGGTCTTCCGAAAAAAGAAAAAAAAAGAAAAGTCGTATTTTTCGCCCACAGTTTGCGAAGAAACGAAAGCGATAGCTGTAGCATGGTCGCGCAATGCGAATGGAATGGTGCCGTCATGTACCTGAGGACGGAGGTTCGACGTAGTCAATTCTCATAGCCGTCGTGGTTGGCGTTGTGGATGCCACTGACGCCTGCCATCAGCAATCTGTGAAGTGGGTAAGCGCGGTGGTATATAGTCTCCAAAACCATCCAACATTACGCGTAGCACCTGCCGAAGTGGGATTTTGCATAACACGAATAATGTTTGAAAACTAGTCTTTCAGACAGACGACACGATTCATATTCTCGTCATGAATCATCGTGTCGTCTGCTTCAAGCAGACAACATGGTGATTCGAGGGCGTACGCCTTCGTTGCGCTATTCTTGACGGGACGCCAGGGCTGCCCTCTTCGCTCGGTGGCAATCAATTTATCGAACGACGTTTGTTCGACAGATCGTTTGATCGAAACGCGATGTTTCATCGACAAATTGTTTCATCCGCAAATCGTTTCATCGACAGCTCAGATTAGCTTTTTTCTGTGATAAGCTGCATGAGACTGTCGCCGCGGAGCGGCGTGTACGGGTCGGTTAGGTGGGTTAACATGTTTGTAATGGGCCACCGCGGACTGTCGCCGCGAAGCGGCGTAAACGCAGGCAAGGAAAAGGGGGGGGGGAGGGGAATAAACGCGCACCCCAGTTTACAAGCGTAACGAAAGGTCCCTACAGCGTGCAATTCGCGTAACGAGTGTCGAGGGAACGATCGTGTCGACGAGACGTGTGTCCATGAAAAGTGGTCCACGAAACGTAATTCCACAAAACGAGTTTCGACGAAAGGATAGGGACTCCTCTTCGCTTGCCTTCGCTCACTTCGTGCGGCACGGCAGACGGAGTCTCGACTTTCCTCTGCTCGCGAAGAAAGGAGAGCGAAGAAACGTTATTTTTGTGCTCGCGGCGATGAAAGGGCGACGCGGACAATATTTCTTCAAAGTGTCGTCCATAAAGCTATCGCTTTAATAGCATCATGCGAGTTCAACTGCCAAAATATTGCAACGCTGCCGGTTACATTTTGAACTCTACTTTCTTAAAGGGGACTCAAGCGGTTTTTGGGGAAGCTACTTTTTGGTGCGATGGCGTTAAGGAAGTGTCAGTGAATGAGTATCTTCAGTTTTAGAAGGCAGAACCGCCTATTAATCACGCAGGAATAAAATACGTGCGGACTCTTTTCTGTACTTGCGAGGACCAATGAAATTATCGTATGTTTGAAAATTTTGGCGGCCTTTCTTTCCCCGCTGCGTTGGAAACAACCGCAGCGGCAGACCAATCACAGGTCGAGGAGAACTGGTGGCGCGCGTTGCATGCCGGTCGTGCCGGTCGCGGGCCGGCTTCTTCTGCGAACATGGCGTCGGTGGTGATCGTTGGCGTGGTCGGCGTGGTGGAAGCTCATCGTTCCGCGTAAAAGCGCTATCCTTGACTGTGAATTTTCGTCGTGTGTTCTTCGTGTGCTCATGATAACCCAGCACGTACTAGAAGGGAAGATCCACCCACTCGTGCGGCGATGTCGTGGCGGCACTCTCAAGACAGCAGAAACGCCCGTGCCGTCGTGTTTGTTTACTTCGACTACAGTGGTGCTTTCTAAGCATTTGTGTCTTCGAACATCGCCCGGATTTCTTATTTGGCGCATTTCATGCGTGTGCTCAAGTTCAAGGTATTACTGGCGCGTACCGTATAAAGGATTCGAATTTTCACGCGTTTTCATCACCGGAGAAAAGTGATTAGTGTTAGCAATCCTGAACGCTCGCAACGTCTATCTCATCACGAAATCATATTTCTACGTTGCTATGTCGCTGCTAAGATTACATTGTCTTTTATAATCGTAGAAAAGGCGTGTGGCGATATTTGTACTATGGTAATGTCGTGTATTAGAGTCGTGATCGTCCAAGACGGCGTTACCTGCATCTTTTTATTTTCTTTTTTTCATCCATGCCAGCACTGCAAGCCTATCAAGAAAAAAAGATAATAATACTTTCGGCTATAGAAAACTGTCTGTCTATATTCTGTTACGGCGTTGAGTAGCAGTTGCGTCCCCTTTAAGAGGGGCCGCTGAAACAGCTGACAGCGGCGTATGGAAAACGGTCGCCGTGCAGGCAGCCGCTACGCCTGTAGTGGTTGCAGGTGTGTACGCGCGGCGCTGAGCGGTCGTTCCGGTCGCTCCGGTTGCAGCGGACGCAGTCGTAAATACGCGCTCGTTGCACATGTCTGAACTAGAGCCACTAAATGAGCTGCGCTTAGAGTATCGGCACTCCGTTCCCCGACATTGTCGTGGACGCCGCCATATTGGGAGCATGCAGAGCAGACGCAACTGCAGATCGTCATGATTCAAAAGCGCGACTTCTTCAGCATTTGATTCGGTGTTAGGAAGCCTGCATGTAATATTGCTTTTCTCTCTCGCGGACTGTTTAAACCTTTGTGGAGGACTGGAAAAAGCGTTTCCTGTGAGTTCAGATAAAGCTTCCAGATAACTGGCAACCATGATTTTAGGCCACAATATGGCCAAGTGTCGTTACTCTGAAGCGTAGCTTATTTAGTGGCTCTCAGTCTGAACCAGCTTTCCCACTCCGTCCTCCCGAGGCGAAAAAGTCAACGCGGCGACATCGCTTGACATCACGTACCAGAGGTAACGTTGCGAATGTCAAACGTTGGTTTGGTGGGACTTGCCTCAAACCGCAAATCGAAGAACGCCCAGAAAAGGTCTGCGTTTCGTCGTCACGGAGACCGAACATGACTCCGGAAGCGCTGCTATCGTCCACATCGCACGTCGGAGTGGCGTCATAGGAATCATCCCCAGGGTCAGGCTGTCCGCCGAAGAATTTCAACCTCTAACGGCGTCAGGTCCTCGATGCAGCAGAGAACCCCGCCATGATCGAAGCATCGAAGCCTCGAATGACAAAGAGGTTCGGCCGATGCGGCTACCTCGGGATCACTGCGTGACTGCGCGACGGAACGTCGTCCAATCGCCATTGGCCCGGGATCCTCGTGACAAGCGTGCAGAGGACCAATGAGAGTGGTTTCGTTTTTGGGGTGTATCCGAGGTTTGGCGGCCTTCAATTACATTTTTATTAAGGAAATAATCACCAGTGCGACTATACTTTTTGGTTTTTAGGGATGCTTAGGGCGTGCCCAAATTCAGCTGTCATCATCAAAACACGAGTCACAAAAACCACTCGAGTGTCCCTTTAACTCACGCCATCATCCAAGCTTCCACTTATCATCATGTTCGCCTTCGCACTAACGCAAGACTTCACGCCCACTAACGCCACACCAACGCAAACGAAGTGCATCAGTGTATCCTATACCTAGAGAAAAACAGTAAACGGCTCAAGTGCGAAACACAAGCTGCCTCTCATGACGGACAGCCCCATTTCTTCCCGCCACTTCTCAGCCCAACTTGCCTCCCCCTTGCCGATACCATCCCTCACCGCCGGTCGCTCCACCAACTCCTCCACGGATATCCATCGCGGCCTACTCCCCCAACAAGAGCCAAACTTCTCGATATGAAGCCAAACTCCTCGGCACCCCATACTCGTCCGTATACGCGCGGCCCAGAGGTCGAAGCGAGCAAACAAGCAGGCGCAGAGCGGGGGCTATCAGCGAGCGCCCCGACGAATATACCCCGTTCATCCCTCACCTGACACTGCGCTCGAAGATATGAGAGCTCCATGGACGAATCACACGTCTATCTTTCGCCACGTGATCATGCTCCAGCCCATACCCGCACGCGGAGAGTAGGGTCGGGCGATTAAATGGGGGCCATTGATCGATCTGGCGAGCGCGTGGCTTCCACCGCACTACCACCTGAAGGGAACGTTGTAGAATACTCCGCTTCACCGTTACCTGGCAAGGAGCGAACGCTACGGCCCCTTCTAGCCAATCAGAGCGAGCTAGGCGAAGCACGTGACAGCCCTTACCAGAGGTACAGGGGCGGCAACCGAAGTAGTTGGAGAAGAGGGAAAAGAGGAACAACCCTCTTAGCCTTTTATATGTCCCAGACGTCGCTTTTCGCCCACTCGGAGGGTAGCCCGTAACTCGAAATTCGAACTAAAGCGGCTTTCCTCCCTGAGCCGCCCGTGGCTTTGACAGCACTGCGCGCAACTAGTGAGATAGAGTACAGTCACGTGCCTCTCTCCAACGTGCTGATTGGCTCGCTGGTACCGTAGCCTTCGCCGTTTGCCAGGCTATACAGCGAGACGGTGTTGGCCTCCCTCCGTCAGCGCCGGAGGGCCGGAGAGGGGCCCCAGGCGCCAGCTGGGGCCTTCCCACTTATCACGCCGTCACATCCCCGCAGCGGCGGGCGGCGGCAGCGGCGGCACGCTGGCGCTCGCTCGCACGGAGCAGGCAGCGACAGCTGGAGCCGGGCGAGACCGGGAGGAGGCCAATATGCACCAGGGCTGGTCAACAACGCTGTCGGTGATTCCGGCTGGCCCGCCAAGCGGAAGGTGGGCAGGTGCCGTCCATGCGCGCAGCAAACAGCCGTCGCTTGTCGCCCCGAGGCCTCGATTGCTTGTCGGCGCCGATATGGCGCCGTTCGGGTCGCGACTACCATTCCAGTAATCCCCTTCCGCAAGCAGGCATCTTTGTCGACGGGGACGCGTTTTGGCGGTCGTGCGCAGTAGACTCTCTGCTGCTGAATATCAGGCGCCGCGCATGTACTGAAGGTTCGGTGACTCAGCATTTATCGCCTGGGTGATGAGCGCTGGAAAGGTGTATATAGGGTGCGCGCTAACGCCTATCAAAATGGCTGTCATCTGGATGATAGCCGTCGAACGGCACCACATCTGTGACGCGTAAGTAATTCTAATATTGCTGAACACCGGAGATTTTAGGGCCTTACATTAACTCTCTATGTCAGGAAGCTGCAAACAAGCATCTTTATTGTGAAGTCCATCATCTACGAACTGGAGAGTGCGATTGTCACACCACGGTACCACCATCGCTGAAAGTACCGAATACGCCGTTCACCCGTAAGGGCGCGTTATTACTTTCGGATTCGCGGGCGGATCCGCGCAGGCGGAACGTGGATTTTGGAGCCGGTGGCGGAATCGACTCGTCGCTGGAGAAAGATCTGAATATGGGTCCCGGACTGACCCAGATTTTTCGCCAGCGACGAGATGACTTCGCCACGCGGCTCCAAAATCCACTTTCCCGCCTGCGCGGCTCCGCCCGCGAATCCGCCAGTGTAAACGCGCCATAAACTAATAGCGAGTTCGTTTCACACGCACTGGCACGGTTCGAGTTCTCTCCCAGAATGCATCGCACTCGCAGAGTGTTGCACGGAGAACTGGACTCAAACGAACCCGCCAAATGCACCAAGTGCAGAAGACTGATGCTGCCGCCATCTATGTTGTAGAAAGAGTACCGACCTCAAACCGAAACTAGCGCCTTTCTGTTCGGAGTAATGGGTGGGAATGCGAGAGTGCAGTCACTACCAACGTTTATCTATAAACGTTGAATGCTGCAACCTGTAGTTAATAGTTGCGATGACTTCAAGCAACTCGGCTGCCGTAGAGATAGTTATAGACGGCGTATATTTCCGCACCCAGCTGTCTACAAAGCAGCTGGTTGCGATCTTTCAATTCTTATAACCGTTTACACTGAAGAAAACTGATGACGCTGTCCGAGCAGAAGCTTGATCCGTTTGAGCATGATATTATGCGTCAACCACTGAAAGGGTACGGCTTAAAACTAGTCTGTTGGAATATCCAGCAAAACTTTTCGTGGGACTTTCGATTTCGATCGTCATCAGAGGTGGATCTGATATTAGCCTTGGTGAGGACGTCGAGAACGAGAGCTTTCTCGAACAAAATACCACGGGGCAAGTTAGCTGACGTAGGTAAATGTTAAACATGATGATGTTGCTCAAGCCTCGGGTAAAGTCACTATGTTTAGCTTTCTCTGGTGCTTATTGGGCAGTCAGAGGTTTCTGCTGGGGGAGTTTTGTCGACAAATGTTAAAATTTCACCCGCACACGGATGGTGATAAACATCTCGGGGGCCGCTGATGCGTTTGTTCTGAGCATTTCTTGACACACTGGTATATTTCAGCGTCTGTACGGCAACAGAGCGACTTAAAACCTGCAAATAAAGCACGGGTTGTCAATTGCTTCCTTCATGAAATAGCAGACGCTCACAATTCAAGCTCGCGTTTGATTCCGTTGCCCGCGGGACGCGATTTCTATCAGAAAATCTACTTTTTTTCCTGTTGGTTCCGCGACACATCGTAGCAGACGAACCCTCGTCGTCTGCTCCCGCTCCTCGCCGGCCTCGCCGGAGCGAGGCATGACGGGATTGCATTTTGGCGCACGCCCGATTTTCTCGGTGCAGCGAGTGCATGCACGCGTGGGGTGCCGCCGCTGAAACGAACTCGGAGAGTGCAACCACTCGTGGAGTGCTGGCCGAAACGAACTCGCTTTACGCCGCGAGTGGGCACGCGTGGACACGAGTGCCGTGAAACGAACTCGCTATAACAGTCGGGGGGGGGGGGGGGGGGGAGCTAGTACGCGCTCGCCGGATCAGTCAACCGACTCCCTTTCATCACACGACCCCGCTCTTTGCACGTGGATATGAGCGGGAGGCTGATCACGTGGTGAAAGATATGACTTGTAACTGGTTCAACGAGCACACAGCTTCCAGCTCCTTGACTCGTTGGAGGGTCAGCAAGCGGCAAAGGACAACGGGGACGGCGAACGCGGGGTTAGCGTCGACTGTCGTGGGCTGACGTCAGTGTCGCTCTGCTAGCGAGCTGTTCGGAGCAACATTTGTGTCGAAATACCGACCCAAAACGAGAGAGAGTGAACGATGGCGTAAAAGTCAAGTATTTGGATTTGATGTCAATGGTAACACAACACGTTCCAAGCTCGATTACGTCGCTGGCCAGCGACGTGTCATGACCGTGTTCGGAAAGCGGATCTCTCACAGCATTAAAGCTGGCGCTTCGCTAGGAGACAGCTTGTTTGGGGTCTTGAAAAAGCTAAGTAGCCACCAATAATATGGAAGAGCCATCTGGGCGAGGCCCACGAGGATCGCGGTGAGGAAACAAATTAACAGCGGTTCCGTTCTCTTCCTAACAATACAGTGCCTTAGGCCAAAGCATGCTTAGAGCCGCCGCGTAAACGACATAGGCGAATGGGCCTTTTATATTGCGACTGTATACCTTTGCGAAACGTCGGTTCGCACTATAGCCTTCCAACCAGCAGAACCTGCAGTCACACGAAGAGGTCCCCCTCCCCAGTAGTACCGCATCTGATTTCTTCTCGCCGCTTGCCTTCTCATTGGCCGAGCTTCATCACGTGAACATTTCGCCATTTGTTTTCCTGATGTTTACGACGGAAGAGTAGGAAGAAAGGGTGAACCCGATTCACGGGACCATACATTGCCACGGCGTTTTGTGTATTTGTGTTATCTATAATCGATGTAACAGCCCTTGATCCGCACTATATGTATCATTTAGACAGGCCATGTGCCTCCCGCTAGCTTGACTACCCATTTGTTGTTGTTTTATTATCGCGGAAATGCACGAGCCGCATCTCTCCATTCTGGTTAGAGTAACTACCATTTCTCCTAGTCAAGATGACAGACGGCGACCCCCGCAGGGGTACCGCCATCTATATCCCCTCTCCGGAAGAAAAATGACGGGTGCTGCTAACCGTTGCCAGAACGGGATGTTTCGGTTCCTCTGCTCCGTGAAAGCCTCCAAGTGGCACTAGGTTCTGCCCAGATAAGAGAGGAGAGATTATGCATACCCTTTTAGTACGCACGGTATCGCATAAACAACGAGTCTGACTGATAGAGTGAAATGATTGCGGTAAAGGCTATCAGTGGAAGTGGAGAAAACGCAGACAAGCTGGTGAACTAACTCCACAACGAAAAACCTGAGACGGCGAGTGATCGAGGGCAGAGCATAAAACCGACGCGAGTGCTCCGCCAGCGTTCGATTGGGCACTCGTGCGTTCAGTCGGTGCTTGACCGGCTGGGCACGAGCCCCAGCCAAACACTGACACAGCGTTCGGCTGTATGTCAGTTGAGCGCTGCGTCAGAAACGTAAACAAATAATTAATGTCGCTGTTGTCTCAATGAGTTTAGTTCTCCTGTTAACCGCGAGAGGCGCGATAGTTGAATCTTGAGGTTGTGGAAAATATTGAATGAACTGCTCGTGCTTAGCAGGCTAGCAGCGATATATGGATCTTTACCATGCTCCGTTAATTCCGAATTAAAAAGTGCATCGTTAAAAAAATTAATCTTCTTAGTTCTTTTTTTTACTATTTAAAATTAGTGATTTGTACAAAATAAAAGCTTTGACTGGCTGGTGCGAGCCGCCGCCTGATTAAAAGGGTTCGGATCACCATCCATCCATCTATCCTCTACAATAGTGCGCATGCAGGAGGTTTTGAGAGTATTCGCGACTTCAGCGAACTATAGGGGGCGCGCTGGTCAGGCAAAATGGCGGACGAAAGGAGGTCGTTTTCGTCGTTCAGCACGCGGAACCACCATAAATGTTTTGCACTGAAGCGTAAAATCGGTGTTATATAAGAAAGCAAAGCAATTTTTCGACGGTAAAAACATTGTTCTAGTCAGTGCGTAGGAATAACACGGCGGAAGAGTGAAGAACATTACTGGAAACGATGTTTGTTTCTATTTTGCCTACGAGAACCAAGCAGCGATAGCAGACGACAGAGTCGAAACGACCTCCTCTCTTGAGCTTCTCGGCGTTGCCGACTGCGAGGCGTCCATTTCGCTGGAGTCGCAGATACGGCATTCGCTTATATCTTCCACGTGCAGCCCTTCGTTAGTCCACGAGCCGCAGTCAAACTCATACAGCACACAGAGGACACGGCGTTCGCTCCAGACGATACCAGAATTATCTACGGACGCGCCTGTTCGAAGCACGTTCACTTCATACGGGCTTCGAACATATGTCGGCAGACAGTGTGTTTGTTGAGCAACGTGAGAGGATCGTCTTAGAAGCAAGAAAAACGCCTCGCAGAGTGTCTGCATGACTATCTTTTGCACGAGTCTGGCCGCGGCTTAAGGAAGACGCCGGAAGTGCACGAAGACATCATCGCCGGAGAACAACGTCGTCGTCTCGCGGAAGCTGGACTCTAGGCGACGTCGCGTCAGGCAGCCCCCAACGACTAGAGCGCCACGCCTGGCGCGCTTGGCCGCCGAGGGAGAAGAAGAGGGTGTCACCGCCTTGATTTATGGGGAGCAATTAACCGAAAGGGGGCCACCTTCATCGTTCCACCCTCCGTCCACCCTGCCTCCCTTCCTTCCCACCCAGCCTTCCCCCGGTGTGTCTCCGTGTGGAGCGCCATATTTTTGTGTTGTTTTTTGTCGCTTCCCCACAACGGATCCCGTACGTGCGTGCGTCACCGTCCATACGCGATATTTATTATCGGAGCCAACACTGTTCTTGTACCTACGCCCCTCACCTTTCATTTGTATTTTTTTCCTAATCTTCCCACCCAGCCACCACGGACCTTTTTTTTTTCGGAACTGTTTGTAGATGTGTGTATGACGTAGGACGTGCCCTCTCTCTCCCTCTCTAATCTGGTTCCTTTCGCTCTTTCCCAGTGGCCCTGCCCGTGCGTCAAATGGGCACTGCGGAAGCGACCCGGCGTCCGAACCCGGGGCTCTGGCCTGGGCTCGGAGCCGGCAGCTTCGCGAGCCATTAGTCCCCAGCGCTAATAACCTGGCCCCGCGGACTCGTCGCAGCGCAGGTTCGACGTGCGCGGACAAAGAGATGACGTCAGGGGAGGAGCCCGGAGTGAAGAGAAAAAGAAAAAAGAGATAAAAAAAGGTCGGGTTACGAAGCGAATGCAGGAAAGAGGGAACGCGGAGGGAAAAGTAGGGACACGACAATAAGGCAGTGATAGAGGGATCACCAAAGGAAACAACCGCGATTGTTGTTTTGTGGAGGGACGAATGAAAGAAACCAGGCTGAGAGAGAAATGATTGATGAGGTGACGGAAATCTCGAATATCATTTAGCCAAAGGACACTCGAATACTGGCGCTACATCCAATAACAGACGAGATCTACCGGGACAACCCAAAAATAACACACAATCTGAAAAGAAAAATTATTATAATCTTTTGATTGGCCTGAGGCTCGTATATGCTTTTATTTGACCCCGTGATTTTTGTACACTTTGCTTTGAATCAAATAAAATAAAATAATATATTAACTTAAAAGAAGAAAATAAATTTTGGGGAGTGCTCAGGGTTCTACGGATGATGTTTCACAAACGAACCATTCGATTGGAAATATACGTACACTCTGGAAGTGACGCGCATCTCGTGTACTCGAAAAACTCGCCGCTCCCTAGAGCTGCCTTCCATGTCTTCTCATTCTCGTTATCTATAGCTTTCAATGAGTCACGCTTGTGTGCATGTGCACATGCCGTGCCGCGCCTTAATATATTACACCGAAAAAAAAATTAAAACCTTAAGTTTGAGAAGACCTCGCTGTATGCTGAAGTCGCGGTCACACTGCTAATACATTCTACAAAAAGACAGCCTACAGACATTCCGAGGCGTGATATTTCCTCCTACGACGGTCACTCTGGTATAGTACAAACACTGTCTGCCGACCTGACAGGCTAGGTGGCGCAAGCTACCGCCCGTTACAAAGGATATAGCCATTTACATCCATCCATCCATGTTCGAAACATAAAGCAAGCATGCTTTGAGCGCTGCTTGCATCGTGTCCGCAGATAATCACGTCATGCATGTCTGCCGCGACAGAGAGTCTTGTGTCTGATGCATGAACAGTGTTATTGCATGTTTTGAAAAGAGTAAAGCTGGAACCAACGTATGCCAGATTCTCACCGTCAAAAAATTACACCGAAACTAAAGGGTATTAAAAGAACTGCATCAAGCGAAAGCGAGTATAATACATTATGCACTAGATTAAGAAAGAGAATGAGAGAGATGGAAGGTAGCAAGAGGAACAAAGCAAAAGACCAGTACAGGCGGCTCCTCCCTCCAAATCTGAGAGGCAGGTTGCATATAAAATCCGATTTCTATACGCTTCTCGAAAAAAAATTTCGAACGAAATAAGTTTCTTCTAGCATACACGCGTCCTCAGTCAAGCGCGTGGGACGAGTAAGGTGGAAGTAATATCGTTATACCCACAGACACGAGAAAGAAAAAAAAAAAAATCAGAAATCGAAGTCTATGAGAAATACGTACGCGAGCCCTAAAAGTACAAGAGTGAGAAAGCGGAAAATCGATTGGACGATTTATACGGCAATCGGGAGGGCTCCGTGAAAGGCGGGCCCGGAGTGGAATCCTGCAGCAAGCGGACCCAGCCTCGCTCGACAAAGGGAGGACCGCGGAGAGCCGAAATTGCATTAATCGAGCCAACGCCACGGCCCGTTTCCACCAGAGGGTCCGAATTCTGCTCGACGGTGTCGGACAGCACGCCCGCCTGTGCACGACACCTGCCTGTTATTTAAGTTCTTTAATTTCTAGAATAATTTACTGTAAAGGTAAACAAGAAATTACAGTTTTGCTGCGTTTTTTTTATAGGGCCAGTTATGGTGCGTCCAGTAGGGCTAACGTAATTACTATGTGGATCGGGCGCGAACAATAAGAACAGCGTGATTGATAATGGTTGGCATCTGCTCTTTGTCGATGTGTACGATTAGAATTTACGGAGTGCGTGCATCGCGCGCGATTAACTCAGATATCCAGTACATCAGAGTTGGCATCCTTGGTGCACCGCAAAATTCAAAATACAGAAGAACAAAAAGAAAGAAAACGCTCCGTTTTAATATAGCGTCGTTCGTGGGAGAAGAGACCAGGTAATGCCCATTTCAGTCGATTTGCGTAGGTTCTCGGGGTAGAAATCTCACGAAAGACTCCAGAAGCGTCCTCGCGCAACGAAATATATCCGTGTCTATCACTCACCGGGGAACCCGGGTTTAATACCGGCAAGAAGAGCTACCCATCTCTCTTGGCCTAATCTGCCGCGTCATCGTCGGCACTCGCGAGAAATAAGCGAACGAATTTGGGTTTCGGAAAAAACTGACGTCCTATCACCTACCCGTTGCCTTCACTGCCTCCTTTGATATAAAGTGGGTGCTGGCATAGTTTCAGCGTACAAAAGATACAGTCAATACAGACACTGTCTGGGGCGAATTTGTTCCTCGTATGATGGCCACATTGGTCATACAAAAACTGTACAGTTTTTGTATGAATTCGGACCCTCTGGTCTGCAGTTTTGTATGGACATGCTTGGAACATGTGTGCAGATGTCTACAGTCATGTTCTATAGTATACCGCATGTAACATGCTTCGACCATGCTTCAGGCATGTCTGCAAATTCTGCCATCACGTCTGCAACAAACACCGTTTTTTTCTCGTTTTTATGATATGTACGAGCCGTGCGACTGAGATTTAGTTTTTTTATTCCAAATTCACCTGCCGTGTTAGTGTTATTCACATAGGACATTCGACAAGGTCAAAAGAACCAAGTGAGTCTCGAGATAACCTTTAAAAGAAAATGCGGCGACTCTAATACATAGACACGAACCTTTCTCATTCTATCATACACGCGAAGAGGCACACAACGCAATCCGTCTAATGTCAGAAAGTACCCAAATATCGAAGTTCCACGACACGAACGCTCCCCAGCCTTGTGTGTACAAAACGACATGCGTATAAAAGTCAAAACCCGCATGGCACAAAAGTACGACGGCTTCTTCGTCAGAGCCGTCTAAAAAGGATGGACCAAACAACGGCAGATATATGATGAGCAGCCCGTGTGACTCCGCAAAGCGTTAAATGCACGAAAGAAAAAAAAACAAAAAAAAACATCAATTCAGTTTTTTTGAAGCCGGACCCCAGAAACGCGACGAAAACTTAATCCTCTTCACCTTACAAGCAACATTCCGCCAACAAAAAAGTCACGCGACAAAAAAAAGAAGAAAAAAAAAAGAGCAATCGGTTGTCGGAACTTTAAAAGAAGCCTCCCCGGGTTTGCCCCCATTCGCTGCTCCGCAAACAAAGCGATCAACGCCGGTTCCCTCGAGTTAATCCTCCCGCGTTTCGCCGTTAATTCGGAACTGTGAAAACAGTCGCTGCGTATCTTAGGCAAAGAACGTCTCGGAGAGGGATCAGCTCCCTCCAGAGCGCACCTCTGTAGACTCGGAATCATTTCCGTTGTTCGACGATCCAGCTGTGTGGACTAGGGATGGTCACATTGAGCGGAGACTGACCGGGAGCAAATGCAGCCAACTCTATTCCCAGACGTGCGAATAACAAGCTGGAGAGACCCGTTGGCGACGGTGACAACGATGCGTTACAGCTGACTTTAGACTTTGTTCGTTATTTTCACTACTGTAGTCCGCATTGGCCGCTTAAATTTATGTTTCGAGTATCACGAATTCTGCGCTGAAGGGTGGAACTACGCTCCGTTTCAGCCTATCTTAGACCAAAAGGGCTGCGCGATATCATAGAAGTTGAAGACGCTGATCCGGAATCTTGTTGAGTCATGCGGTGGGAAGCCGCTTCCGAAGCAAAATGCTCGAACACCTGATCCCCCCCCCCCTTCCCCTGAAACAAAATGCTGGCTACGTGCCTGCGTGGGGTATAGGTAGACATTACCGAGTATTGTCTGCACGTAAAAAAGTAGTATTTCATTACCAGTTAATTTTTTTTGTTCCTGGAGTTATAAAACTATAACTAAAAACAAATGAGAGAAAGTAAAAGTAAGTAATACTACCGCCAAAGAAAGAAAAAACCTGATTTGCATTACAAGTATACGTCTTCTCGAGCAATTTTTATACAAAAACAAAATTGTTACTCTATCGACGTAACGACCTCTACGAATATATATATATATATATATATATATATATATATATATATATATATATATATATATATATATATATATATATATATATATATATATATATATATATATATATATACAAAAAAAAATCAGCGCATTCTTTCTCTGAAAATGTACTCCTCCCACAAATAATAACAACAATAATAATAGATTCACCTATCAGCTTCCATATCAGCTCAATTCATGGCCGTTCCGTTGCGGCGTTTACCGTCCAGCTCCCAGCCTCCCAACACGAAACTGAAAGGAACCGAGCAGCCGATACACTCCAGACGAAAGCCGCAAAAGAAACGCACACGCACACGCGCAAGCCCACCGTCCCACCAAACGATACTAACAACCGTAATAACAATACGCCCGTACCAAGAGGCAAAATCGTTCCCTAATACGCGATACTTGAACCGTAATAAATAGGGCTCAAGATACCGAGATGCACTCTTCCATGTCCGAAGATATCTATTATAAAGAGAAATATGTGTGGGCAATATCGATATAATATGTAGGCTCGTAAGCGTCCTGCACTGCGCACGCGCACGGCGCATCGTGTGCGCGTCTGGCGTTCTTTCCGTGCTCTCCTCTTTTTCTTTCCCCGCTCTTTTCTCTCTTTCCGCTCTAAAGCTTATTCCAAGATTGCGCGGGGAAAGAAAAAAAAACGGGAAAGAATGGCGGGAGGTCAAGCGTGTGTGCGAGCGCGCGCGGCGTGGGCGGGGACGGGCGCAGCGGACGCATCGTCGCACTGAAGCCCCCTGGTTTACGCAGAAGCGCCACCACCGAGTCGAGGACCTCTACATGTCGAGAGCAGGCCGCCGAGCTCGCACAAAGGAAATACACCAACCAAAAACGCCGGCACAAGACAGCTCCACCCCCCCCCCCCTCTTCCACCCTTTTCTTCCCTCAACAGAAAAAAAAATAAAAATAATAATAGGCGACGTCCTGCGTATAGCTTCCGACGTCGCGAAACTAAAGTTAAATATGAAGGCCCGAGCGTAATGAAGAAGAAGGGCTGAAGGAAAGAGAGAGGGAAGGCACTTAAAAGGGGCGGATAAAAGGAGAGCCCATTGGAGGGAACAAGCAAAGAAATAAAGACAACTAGGTTTGATTGAATTTCTCGATCGAGTTGCTACGGGAAGACAGAACCAATATTCCCCGTACTCGTCCCTATCCCAGACGTCTTTCCCTTTGACGTCGTTTCTGGCTCTTTTTTTTTTATTGTTATAATTCCCTTCGACCTTAGCTTGTTACAACCAATCGCACTTTTCCTCTTTTTCTTTTCGCTTCTTACACATTATTTCCCATTTTCGTTTCCTGCTTTTTTTCTTTATTTTTTTCCTTCTTTTTCCCGTAAGGGTTCTACCGCCGCTCGAGTTTTGTGACATCCCCGAGACCGGCCCACTCTTAAACGTTACCGTTCCCAATTACGTGAAGAAATTCCACTTGGTCCGGATTTTTCTTCAACATCTTCATATTTGTTCCTTTCCATTTTTTTTTTCATCCTCCATCTTTTCATGTTTCTTCTCGGCGCTTGTTTCGAAGTACTCCGGGGCAATAAAATGAACTTTGCTCAACTCAGAAATACGAAGAAGAAGAGAAAAAAAATTAGTTGTCGAAGACGAGAAGAAACTTTAACCGCCTAAATGACGGAAGAACGCGGATAAAGAACATCTAAATATATATACACAACTGAGGCGATACTGAGCTGAGGGGGGGGGGGGGGGGGGGCAGCAAATCAAGAGACGCGCCCGGAAATATATATCCAACGGGAGCTTAGGAACTGGAATCGAGACGACAAGGATTTATTGCGCAGTCTGCGGCAGCGCAAGTGTATCCAGTGCGCAGCTCCAAGGGTCGCGGCACGCACGTACGGTGTCGACGGACCAATCCCATCACTCTGTCGCAATCCAATCGAGAGAAAAGACGGCAGAGAAACACAATTTAATTGGGAGCTTTGAGAGGAGATGAAGGAGGAAAATATATTTATACCAATACGGATTGACGTATGCCTTATCTGACAAAAAAGAAAAAGAGACAAGACGTACGGGTTTAATAGCGGGAAATGTTGGTTGGACTTCGTATATATAATTTTTATATATATATATAGCGCGGGCTTTCCTCGTATATTTATACTTATCGGGGAGTTTCAAAGTACTCCAATTTCGGAAATGTATCTTTCCCACGTTTCTCCAAAACAACGGCCTTGAGCGCACTTTTGGGTTTGCATTTTAAGTTATTTGTTCCAGGAAAGTGAGTCCGCTTAAGTGACGTCCGCGCCGTCGTTGGATTATTTCAGGGATCGTCGAAGGTTACATTCAAAATCAGGTACTCGGAAATTGCCTAGCGTGCTAGTAGGGGATTCTCCCACTAACCAGACATCAAAGCTCAAAAACATTTTGTTTAAATTACTTTGGAGGGGACATTAAACTCGTCATCAGTTCGAAAACCGTAGTAAAAAAAAAAAAAGGCCCCACGCGGAGCATTACTAATTACCGCCTTTATGTAGAGAATTAAGATATACGTAGGTGCATTTTAGATTAGATATATGTTATCTTCTCAAGACGTGCACGCTTAAAACGCCCAAGGCATCGCTTCGTCCTCCGACAACCATTTCTTGTGAGAACTAATTCGCACGGCGTATAAACAATGCGCAAAACTTTTCTTTTTTTATGTGAGAACGAGTATAGACAAACATCTATCAACTGGAAAGTTTTCTCAGTGAATCAGGAGCCGTAATTTCAAAACAAATTTAAAAGTAAGAGATCACAGTCAAAAACGGTTGTTCTACGACTTCTGCAAATTGCTTACCACCATCAACATTTGACATGTACACTAAAATACAGTGAAACTGGTCAGTACACAAACCGTTTTTGGTACGCTCACGGTTGATCTATCCGATTAACAGGGATTTGGTAAAACGCACATACAATTCTCGTCCCTTATTGGCAAATGAATGTATCTGTGTTTTCTGCGCAGTATGCTTCTTCAGCGGCGAAGATAACGGGTCATGCCAAGTATATAGAGCATGGTTCGTGCGAAAAAATCGGGGAACATACCATACTTCAGGGCGGCGAGTGTTTGTTGATATTGTATTTTTAAACAGTTTCGACGTGAGCCAAAAACAAATCAATAGGTTCTGCTAGTAATAATCCAAGATGATTTGAAGAGGGGTTGAGGGTAGCATAAGTATTGCACAGAGCGCCAAACAATTTGCGCGAAAAAGCAATCATATTTTCCCTTATCTTTCTAAAAACCGGAAACCGAGGAAAGAGTGGAGGTCTTCGCGGAAGCAGCTTGTCTTGGTTTCTTAACCTCGCTCGTGTGGGCTCCGATGTGTAAGGGGTAAAACTGAATTCTCGTCAAGAACTTTAGTTTGAGTAAAATGCAAGTAAACGCAGACGTCGCGTTCGCGCTGACCGGGCTAAGTTTAGTAAATCGGTTCAACAACGATAGGCAGAACCTTTCGTGCGTGTGTGCGTGCGTGCGTGCGTGCGCGCGCGCGTGTGTGTGTGTGTGTGTGTGTGTGTGTGTGTGTGTGTGTGTGTGTGTGTGTGTGTGTGTGTGTGTGTGTGTGTGTGTGTGTGTGTGTGTGTGTGTGTGTGTGTGTGTGTGTGTGTGTGTGTGTGTGTGTGTTTGGTGTGTGTGTGTGTGTGTGTGTTTGTGTGTGTGTGTGTGTGTGTTTTGTCTCATCTCTGAATTTTTATTGCACCCCACAGAAGGTGACGATAATTTAGATGAGATCCGAATTCAACATCATGATAAATATGGAGTTTAATATTGACAGCTAATACTGAACGGTACGCACCTTCCAATTACGCTTACAAGACTTCATAACAGGGCAATTGAATCCTGGTATTCGGAGATATTTTTCTTTTCCTTCTTATATAAACATAATTGCCTCGCCACCCATAAACAAAAACAAAAACAAAAGAATGTTTGCGGCGTTCATGCAGCTCAACACGGCGTACACGAACAGGAAGGGTTCGTGGGCAACGAAGTTTTCCGAACCCCAAATTAAGGCTCGCCGACTAATCGGTCAGCGGCGACACAATTTCCGGCGACCTCCGATCTCGGGTTACCTGCCCGCGCAACGACGCCATGGAGACCCTTCCGGCGCACTATGATCATAACAGGAAGTGATGTCACCAGCGGCGGCCATCCGGAACAGGAAGAGCGTTCAGGGCAGACCCCCTTTCCCCATTTCCCTACCTCGGCCACGCCCTTGCTAACGATATGGCTCAACCAAAGGGGTCGCATTCCATTAGTATATTATATACGGGCAACAAATTGGTTCATGAGATCACATACGATATATTAGACCCGCAGGATTTCTCATTATTGCCTGTGCACGTTTCTGCGTCCACAGTGTTAGTACGCGCGCTAGCAAGTCACCGTGTCTTCCTCTATTTTTGGTTCACCCAAATATTAAAGTAAAGTATTTGGTGTGCCATTCCTTCATCTTCCCCTTCTCCAACTGAGAGTAAAACCAACCAAGGCAGGCCATCTTGGTTAAACTCTGTGCTTCAATGTTCTACATTTGTTTTTCTTACGGCTTTTTTAGTTTGCAATGTATGCACAATAGCCGGCACATTCTCTGCTTCATATCAAATACTTCACTAAGGAATACTTCTTACTCCGCGGAAATTCAATGCCTTAATTAGGTGCCGATAGCTTTTGCGTAGTTGGAGCTACTGAATGTCGGCATCTTCGAGGGCTTTTCCCTTTGAACTGGGAGGGGTCCGGCTTCCGCCATCTATCGTCGTGGAAACCCGTCGAGCGAGAAGAAACGGTCGCCTCTGCTGTTTTCGGCGAATCCCTTTCCCTCTGCCCTTACAAAAACGATCAATGAGTTTCAATGGAGTTTCTATTCAGTTGAATGACTTTCAATTTAAACTCGTTTTATTTTTTTTTGTAAGGGTGAGCAGTGCGATGGGGATGCATTCCCTCGGACGGAGGGGTTTCCGAATTGCTCGGGAAAAATTTACCGCTGAACGCGCGCTGTCTAATGCAAAAGGAGCGAAGCAGAATGTATTCTCCTAATAAAGTGCAACCTAGTAAAATGCAATAACGAGAAACTTAAATTTAAATATTTTTGACGGACACCCGTCTGGTTAGGAATTATTTAAAACTTAGAATTTGAAATTCTAACCACGCTTTAATAAAGCAAAGATCCCGACGTTTCGGGGCCAACTTGGCCCCGAATCACGGGCGACTGTTTCTGCACCGCGGAACGGCCTGCCCACGAACCCGAACACCCCCGGGTGCTTTCCAGAAAGCACCCGGGGTGTTCGGTCCCTCTTAAGAAAGATCCCTCTTAAGAAAACGAGAAAACCCGAAATTACAATCGTTATAGCCGAATAGCATTGTATCTGGACCAGAAACTGATCATTTCTATCTAGAAACTGTAGAAATTGATCGTTATAAGCAATGCATCGTTATATGTCGCATCCTTATAAGTGGATTGTATTGTAAAGTATTCGTTTGTGTCTTGAAATGAGAGTTTTGAAGACGCGGCTACAAGCCCAGGTACCTTGATTTTGAATACGTATAAAACGCACAAAAAAAATTGGTAGCTTAGCTCGGCTATGCCAGGATATACGTAGCGTGAGCTTATGCGCACAAAATGAGAGGCGCTATCAAGCGGCTCCGGTGCAGCGTCTGACTTGGCTACTGCGCAACGGAGGCGGACAGCTGGGCACGCGGCGGCGCCAGTGCGTCTGCCGCTGCTGTGACGTCTCGAATGCGAAGACCGGCAAGGCGCGCGCGGTGGCGCGGAGCCCGCGGCGGTGGCGGCTCCGCCCCGCCAGCTGTGCGCCGTGTGACGTCACTGCTCCTCGCGCTTGCGCAGACCGGCGAGCGCGCGCGGTGGCCGCGGAGCCCGCGGCGACGGCGGCTCCGCCCCGCCAGCTGTGCGCCGTGTGACGTCACTGCTCCTCGCGCTTGCGCAGCACGGAGCACGGCTCATGAGAGCCACGCGAAACTGCTCAACCTCGGCCAGTGTAGCTCACGCTACAAAAGCTGGGGGCAAAGTCGTACATTGCGAGGATATACGCTCGGGCGCTTGTATAAAAAAATACGAATACAAAAGAAGAGACACAGAGACTCGGTGAAACCACCTCTCTACGTCTGCTGGTGCTGATTTCAATTTCAACCTTTACCTTACTACCCAGCGACATATTTGAGTGGGTGAAATAGCTGATGGGGAAAGCATAACCCGCTTTTAGTCCTCTTCCCTTTACAAAAACAGCCTGCAGAGTATAGTGAAGTACCGAATAAAAAGAAAAGAAGCGCCAAATACGAAGCCATCAAAACAGGAAGTCAAATCGGAGGTATACGGATGCCTCGACCCCTCGACAGCGATAATTGTGTAGCGCTGGCGAGTGCAATGTCAACCCGGGGTCTGATTTCCAAAGCATGCAGCGCGAGCTTTCGCTCCTCAAGCCGCCAAACTACCGTAAGTAAAAGTACGATATGAATCTGGCTTCGGGAAAGGGGAAAGAGGAGGGTGGGGCACCGACCTACCAAGATGTAAAGGACAACACTCAGGGATCCTAATTCTGATCAGGAGCACAAAGTGAATACGACTCGACCCCGGGCGCACAAACGTCTCGAATTGTAACGCGCACCCAGCGTTTACGCAATCGGGCTTTCAAATCTCTCGCTGTTCGTCCCGTATATAGACGTGCTTTGTTGCCGTCACGACACGAGATCGTGATTGGCTCCTAACCCCACCAAATCAGCGGGGAGAGGTCTCGGAGAGCTCTGAGGATTTACGATCTGACAATCTCATCAGCAACGGACCGTCGTTCCGAGGCAGAGACCAAATCGGAGGCCCCGGTTAGAACCAGAAGCCTCAAAACCAAAACAGAGGCAACCGAAGAAAATCGAAATTGGGAGTGCCTCGAAATGGATGCGAACGTGCACTCGCATACGCTCGAGCGAGTTTCCTATCTTTCAAGCGAGGCGCAGATACGTGCATATATGAAGCGCATGTTCAGCTATAATAGCCACTGGCAACTTAATCCGACCGTCGTATTATCGCTCCGCAACCAATGAGAATGCAGCGATAGCCGGCAAGCGCGACGAAGAACCAATCCCCGAAGCAACATGAGCCGTGCCATGCGATTCGTAAGCTTAGGGTGCAATCATATCACAGATGCGAACAAAAGATTGGACGTGCTTCACCATTTTTGTCTTCGTGCTGTCACTGACTGCCCGGAAGAAACGTCAAGTGATAGATGAAGGTAGTACACGGGTTTGGGGGAACAAATACAAATAGTATTTGAGAAAAAACATGGATGAGGAAAGAGCGGAGGCTGGATATCGGATATTGTGACGAGTTGTAGAGATAGAAGGGTATTACAGCAGACAAAAAAAAAATTAAACATGTTTACAAATCTCTGTAACGCGAAATTAGAGCGCAGCTCTTGAGGAGTAAAAGTGTGACGCCAATTCTCCCGCTAAATCTAGCGGAGAAACTGAATTTGTTCATGGGTGACGTGACACCAAGTCACGTGACGTCATTTTCCCCACTAAATTTAGCGAGGAAACTGAATTGGTGTTGAGATCACGTGACGTTGATTTTCCCGCTAAATTTGGCGCGGTTACGCCGACGCCGACGCCGCGAAACCCGGACACGTCACGTCACGCAGCTCTTAGGCACCCGTGAGGTCTCGTAAGGTCAATTTTTCCGCTAAATTTAGCGGAAAACTGACTACATAAGAGGCGAGGAACATATAATAAAGATATCGCATTAAAAAAAAAGTTTATATTCGCGAGTGTTGGGTGGATACATAAATACGGGAGTGCAAATACTTGCAGGGGTTCATGCCTATGTGCAATCCGCGTCGATTTATCGAGAGGAACGGTGATATGTCATACATCCCAGCTTATTTTGTTCACGATTCTACGCAGCAGCGAAACTTCGAAATACGTGTACAGACACTTTGACGACAGGATTTCCATTAAAACGCTTTTCAACATATGCCTTTCGTGTTTACGCCCGCAGTGACGGCCGACTGGGTACGTCCGCATCGCGACGATTTGCTCGAGTACTCTGTCAACACTAAGAGGAAATGAGAGCGGCACCAGAAGAGAAATGAAATGAAAAAAAAAAAAGACACACTCACACACAGACTTGTGCGCAGCTATTTGGGGACAGCAGGTGCTTCAAAGGTCGAAAGAGGTCGAAGCATTTTCGGTAAATCGAGGTGCGAACAAACGAACAGACAAACGAACAAACAAACAGACAGACAAGCGAACAAACAAACACACGAAATATAAACAAACGCAAAGATTTTGACTAGTCAAACCGGGTTTCTTCTAAACAGCTATATTTGTATTCTACCTAAAAAACCATAGAAAAAAAAAAGTCCGACTTCTCGCGATATATTACTAATTTTGCCCTCTATAGATGTCTTGGATTTAGATCAATGTGAGGCGGCTCTTAGATTAGTTTTACGTTATTTTACCTAGACGTGCACGTTTCAAAAGCAAAATGCATCGTTTCTTCTTCTGAAAACCAAACCTTGTAAGAACTACTTCGTGCAGTGCAGGAATAATGAGCAAAACGTTTTTTTTTGTTTTTTTTCTTGATGCGATAACGAGTATAGCAGTCAGAAAGGCGCCTGCGGCCAAAAGATTCAAACCTTTATATTTACCCGACGCCCACTGCTAATTTTTATGAAAATTGCAGGTATAAAGATCAAGTTTCACACTTCCCGGGGTTTTATTATTTGTTTTTCTTACGAATCGTCACCTACGCATAAATACGAATAGATAAAGGGACGACCCACGTGGCAGCCATGTAGACATGAATATCTCGTCTCGGTTACACGAGCTTGCGTGATAAGACAGAAAAAGCATGCGCAGTTCTCGAGAAGTCACCGTTAAGCAAAACGAGTTGCGACACACACTCATATACTCGGTTTATTATGTTTTTAGTTTCACCGTAGTTATGCACACGTGCTCAGGAGGAGCGACATTTCCCGCGTGCTCTCGATGCAGTAAGAGTAAATGCTCTGCATAAGCTTTTTACAAACGCCTTTTTAGTGAAGCACGCTTTCTTTTTTACGTATATATATATATATATATATATATATATATATATATATATATATATATATATATATATATATATATATATATATATATATATATATATATATATATATATATATATATAATGGAGGGTGGCGCAGCGTTTGCCACCGGAAGTTCATCCGGAATTTTTTTCCCACCCACGTGCAGTCGTAGTCACACCTAACTCAAACCAAAAAAAAAAAAATGAAAAAAACATTAACCTGAGACATAATCGGACGGGCATATTTGTGAGACTCGGTACAAGTCTTAAAAGTGAGAAAAAAAAGGGGCTTGTGTTTTCTGGAAGGACTTGCGTCGTTAAGGAAAATTTCCCTACATTATTCTACCCGCAACGCAGAGCAATGGAGGATGGTCACGCAACAAACAAACTATGACTATCAAATGTTAAATTTCACACTCCCACATTTACTAAATAGTCTTTGCACTGATAATATTGATTTTACTAGTCTAACTTTTTCAAGGACCTGCGCTTATATTTTTGTACGTGATTTTTATTTTCATTCCATGTTTCGCACTTGGGTGAATCGTGGTTTGTACAAATGTCATAGATGTGCAACGGTTTCACGTATACTTTGCCTTTTTTTGTATTTGTTCAGCATGCTTGCTGACCATTGTAAGTGGCCCGCGGACCAGTCAAGCTGCCTACTGCAGCTTTTTTTCCTTTGGGCCCCCCATCAGTAGATCGAAATGAAGTTATTCATAATAATTTGATTATTATTAAACAAGAAAAACCGTAAAACATGTAATAAAAGATGAAGGAAAAAAAAACAGAGACAATCGATAACAAGATTAGCGCAAAAAAAGATGTGCGAGCACCAAGAAACACACCAAGATATGCTAGGTGTTGTAAGGTCACTGCGAGACTAACAAACAGCGAGCTCACGTTTCTCGCTTCGGGATTCTAGGCGCGTCCATACGGAGGGAAACCGAAGGAGAGGGTGAGATGAGACCGTGTGGTGCCGCCTGAGCGCCGAGCTCTGATTGGAAGGATGGTGGGCTGAAGCAAAGGCTGGCTGCCTTTGCTCCCTATCTATTGTATCGCACCAATCAAAGCGAACAGGAGCATCGACTGCTCCTCGCTCAGGGTCTGGCGTCCGGCGTTCGGAACGCCACGCTCTGCCCTGGGAGCATTCACTCTCGTTCGCTCTCGTCGGAGGGTGACAGTGGCTACAGAGACAACGGCAGCTAGACTTCGCGTATATATCCTTCCGATGAGAGGGAAAGCAGAAAGAGTTCATTAATTTTTCGCCGTTAGGCTTTGATATTCTGAATTATAATAATAATAATAATAATAACAACTTTATTCACCATATCACATATGGTGGGAGCTGGAGAAAAAAGCTGACAAGGCAGCTTGACGGGTCTCCAGCCCCCTCAACAGGTACACAGCGAGGGCCAAGTTTCACAGAATTGACCAAGATGTTCACGAATCCTTACTATAACGCTAATCTAAAAGCGCAAATTAGTGTTCCCAGATTAGTTTTCGGATAGATGAACTCGCTTCCAGCTTTCTTCGCGTTGCAGTTCTTTTTTTTTCTTTTTTTTTGTATGAAAAAGTTATTGACTTTACGCGCACTTCGTGCTTGCGTTCGAGGGTAGAAAACAATATAACGTATTCCTCACTTTAGAGTTTCTAGAAAAGCCCACCAGGCGGCGAGTTGTATACTTCTCTGCGCAAATACCGCATGAACATAAACCCGCCACCTAGTATCAGACGCGTATACTGTCTGTTATACCGAAAGCGCCGGGAGTAACACCGTACCGCGAAACAAAGAAGTGTACCCATTTTTTTTTCTCGTTTTTTTTTCTCGTGTTTTGTTTTTGTTCCGACGGGGCGTCAATAGTCCCTCGATGAGAAGCGCCAAACACAAGTGCGCACGTCGACAACATCGCACGACGCTCTCGCTCGACGAGCAAAGGAAGCGAGCGAGCGACGCCTTTATTCATGTCGGCGCCTTGGGGCCCGCTACGTTCCTCGTATAATTACGTACGCTTCGTTAACTGGCGTTAATGAAGCGACGCCAAAGACTCAAACTGCCGCTAGTTGCCCGCGGGGCCCCGGGTCGGACCGTGCGGTGAGCTCGAGTCATTTGTGTTCGCTCACGCCAGGGTCCTAAATAGAGCGACAAACAGAAACAACCGACACCGACAGGACTCAATCGTGCAGCATGCACGCGAAGGCATATCTATGGCCATGGCCTCCTCTATACTCAAAAAGCCTGGCAGTTCGACGACGGAGCCACAGAGTGCTCGGTCGCAGATTTGGAGCGCCAGGATCTGGTAGCACAGAGCATTTCTCGGGGAACCTGGACGTCAGCGCACAGCTTTTGGAGCGGCGAGGACCCGAAACATGGTTTTCAAACCCGACGAGAAAAGAAGCAATAGCGCGAGCAACGCGAGGAGCACGAGCGGACATTCCATCGCTCGGGAGAAGTGTGTTTCAGCGTCTCGCCGCAGCGGAGCGCCCGTCACGTAGCTCTCCTCTCATCCGTTGTCTGCCGCTCTACCTTTTCAATTTCGGCGGCCGTTTCTCGTGGCGATCTGCCAGGCTTTGTGAGTATAGAGGAGGCTATGCTTCGGCGGGCTTGCAGTAAGTGTCACTCGTGCTTACTTAATACCACCAGGAAGAAAAGGTCAGCGCATTGCGGACAGTGTGAGTGCAGTCATGCCAAAGATCCCTTTATGCTGCACGTGTTTGAGGTTTTGTCGGCTGTTTTTGTCTGTATAGCTTTGGGGGCTCGAACGTGAAGCCAACTTCGCAAGGTACACTAGCAGTCGATAGCCAGCAAGTGTCGAACCCTGGCGTAAGCAAGGGCTCGACACTTCTTGGCTATCGACACGAAATTTGTTTCGTGTTGAAGATCATTCGAAACCCCCGTGAAAGCAGCTTGGAAGAGCGCGCAGCTTGCGCATGCGCAGTAGTCACTGACAGCTTAAGAAACGCGGGGCTGGGCGAGTGCATATTATTATTCTCTGCAGCCGATGACACAGCAACGCCAGGTCAACAAGAACCCCGAAAACCGAGACACGTGGAAAAAATAGTGAACATAGTCAGGCCCTGCCTTTAGCCGCCTCGCGGTGGCTCCGGGTTCAAATCCCTGCCAAAGTGCCCGCAATATGACGGAGGCTTGTTGCGGAGCCGTGTAATCGAGATGTCGGTTGCACGTCATAAGCGAATGATCAGAATTAATCCTCGGTCCTCCGGTGGGGCGTGCCAAATGCCTTTCGTTGGTTTGGTACGAAGGAAAAAATTGACGCTCGTTTTTTTTAGGCAATTTGTGACTAAATAGCAACGAGTAAAACGTTTATTAAAGTTGAGATAATTAAGTCAGCTCTTTCCAGACAATCCTTCATTATACATGAGCAAAAACACACGTTATGTTTACGTCTATCCTTTCTTTAGCTCTAAGCCATATACGGCGAGACCCATCGGAATCGAGGGACCGAGACATCGCCGCCCGCAGCGATGGGTGAACGCCGCGCCGCTGACCAAACGCTTCAGGCGGCCATGTCCACGTCCCTTGGCTTAGGACCCTCGATTTCATGGTATACGGTCAGTGACTCAATATGCCAGACATGCCCACTCCTTCGAACGAATGGATCTGCGCATATGCTCCAGGTCGACAGTCTGCGTCACTGACAGTTTGGTGTAACGCCAGAAGCATGAGCTGGTGTCGCGACAACCGCGTGGTTCCAATCTGTCCTAGTTATATAACAATCCTATGTATAATCAACCCAGCCGAAAGAAGAAAAACAAAGTGCCGTACATGTCCTTCTTTTAGAGGAACTAAGCTTGTGGCGAACCTTGCTATCATACTGTCCACAACCTGCAACAAAGTACTATGTAGGAAGGTGATTCGGGCAGATAAATGCACTCAGCAGCAAAAACGGAGATGCCAAAAAAAAACTAGGTTTAGTACGCCGCAAACTAATAAGGCTATACAGTGGCGACGCCTCAGAGACGTTTTAGGGATGAGAGCACTCAGAGTGTTAACCCCGTATCTCGCGCTCGAGAGATCAAAACGAAACCTGGATGCCGCGGTATTTTTGTCACCATGGAAAATAAGGAATGAAGTACCGAGACCGGCAGGGCCGAAATAAATCGTGGCACGTTTGGCACGCGGGAAGGAACAGACTAAGTGCGCAGTGTACACGAACGAGCGTGAACACCACATTCCCTCTCTAAAACAGAATTTTGAAAAACACTTCTTTTTCTCCTTTTCAGATCTCGCGCAGAAAGGCATCGCAAGAACCAACTCAAAAACTGTATACACACTTTGCCGCGAGCGCCTCTACGCGTGCAACATCAACATTCGCCGTTAAGAAACTTCGCACGCAACCCCTTTCGCAGCGACACATCATTACGGGCCTATTACGCAGTCCAACGCGCGGCACGAATTTCCATCATTTTCCCCCTTTTTCTCCCCGTTCTCCCACCTAACGTACTTCTTCCTTACATTCCCAACGGGGGCAACACTTCCTTGGCATCCTTTTTAACGCCCTCCATCAACCCTGTTTTCCTTTCTTTTTCTCCCAAACAAACACGAGAACTGCAATGCTTCCAACCCCGAGTCCCTTTTTCGCTACACAGTAGGCTGACGTTGCTGAAATTGATGTCGAGTCAACCTGCTCTCGCGTAAACACAGCGCCCGGCGCAGCAGCCCGACACTTCGCGAAACAGCAAAGAATCCACGCGCACTCCACGACTTGTATACGGTGGACGCTCAACACCTTATCGCGTTCTTCATTAATCTCGCGACGTGTTCATAATATACACTCGCCACAAAAATCTCGAGCGTGCGACGGTCTCGACGCTGTCAACGCTTCTGGTCGTGCGTCACTGGCGCCAGCGAACGCCGCGCGTTGACGAGTGTAGCGACACACTTATCGTGCGTCGTCGTGCTGCCGGCTCCTTGTTGCTGTTGTCAACGTCGTTGACGGCGTCGAGTGACGCCCATCAGTTAACGCGCTCACCGTCGGCTTTCTATGTAGCGTATCCTGCTTGGGTTTGCTTCGAGATATTGTGTGAGTGGTTGCACGGATGTTTGTTTTCTTACTTTTTATTTTTTCATTTTAATAATAGTGCTTGAAGAATAACACACTTCATTTTCGCATTCACAAAACATAAAGTATACGCATCAGTTTAGACGAACTAGTTTTTTGCTAAAAAATTGTGGTGATTTACGAAGCTCAGAATGTCATACGTGCTCCCGAGTCCCAACATGTCTGCAGACGTGTGAGTCGTGAGTCTGCGCTTGACTGCCGTCTACGCGTTTCCCTCTTCTCTTCCTGTGGCTGTGGATGGATGGATGTTAATGGCTATACCCTTTGTAACAGGCGGTAGCTCGCATCATCTAGCCTAAGTCGAAAAAGACAAACTTGACCTTTTCGACTTAGGCTATACTTCATTCAGCTTGGGTCAAGACGCAGGTGATGCTACAAGCGCGAGCTCCGGGCTTTCAGCGTCCCTGCCAAGCACGCGCTCGTGCAATGCAAGCACTGTTCAGGGCCACACGCTCGCGCTCGTAGCATCGGCTGCGTCTGGACCCAAGCTGAAACGAAGTATAGGTGGGGCTGCCTACGCAACTTTAACCATGTTTTGTACGACCCCTGTGACAAGAAAAAGGAAGAGGCACGCCTCGGACGGTGTCTATAGGGCCATTTGTATGATGCGTTATAGCAGTGTGACCCCCGGCCTAGGGTGCAAGATCAAAGCCTAAAGGGGGAGAAGAAAGTAGCTTCCCAAACCGAAAGCTCACGCACTTAACATATACCACGTCGTATTCCATGTCAACATGGTGAGGACGGGTGGCCTCCGCGCCTGATGAGAGGCAAGAGAAGATCAGCAGGTGATCGATTACTAAAGAGATTGACTCAGTATTATATCGGAGAAGTTGATATATCCAAAAAGCCAACGTAACGAAATAGTCGATATAACACTATATCGTAATAACGAAATATCGATATAACAGAAAAAAAAAGCAATATAACTGAGTCGCCGATAGAACGAAACAGTCGGGATAACGAAAAAGTTTGTATAACGGAAGTGTCGATTATAATAAAATGGTTGACACAACGAGATAGGCAGTAAATGGAATCGTCGATATAAACAGAGCTGATACAACAAACTAGTCGATATAACGAAATTGTTGATATAACAAAAAAGTCGGTATAGTCAGATAGTCGATATAACAGCAGTTATCGATGAAACGAAATAGTCGATCGAAATCGTCGATAATACAAAATTGTCAGTACAACAAAATAGTTCATATAAGGAAATAGTTGACGTAACGAAATTGTAAATATATGCAAAAAGAAATTCGTCGGTGCGTCTAGGTTTACTATGCTGCATAAATTTCCGTAGAACTACGGCCGCAGCTGAAAAAACGTCCACAGGCTCCTACCGCAAGACGATGTCGGATGCGCAAAAAGCGAATGCCCGTGGCTCCAGAGTCCGGCAGAGGCAAATCTGCGACCCCTCTTCGCCGAGTCGCGTGAGAGAGTCGCGTGCCGCAGAAAACGCGAGCTCGATCGCTGTCCATATCGATGAGCAAATATTAGAGAGTTTTAGTAGATCGTTCCGATGACTCCGATAACGATACCCGATACTCTGCCTCCGCCTTTGCGCTTACATATACAGTATCGTTATCGGGGTATCGGAGGTATCCGGAACAATCTACTAAAACTCTCTATTGTGGCATCGCGGCTGCCGGAGCGGCGTTCACCACCGTTTCAATCAGACAGGAGCGCGTCGCTTTGAATCGAGCAAACGAACAAGCCAGCGCACGCCAGAACGAACGCGCGTGCGCACTGCGCGGCTCTCGGCCAGTGTTGCACGTTCCTCAGAAAAAGGAACGACAGCTCGTTCTGGTTCCTTCTTATTTTTGGAACGTGTTCCCGTTACAAGTTCCATATGTGAAAAGGAACTCGTTCCCGTTACAGTTAAAAAATGGAACGTATCATTACATATACGTTACATTTGTCTGGTAACCTGTTCTTTGGTTGTAACTGTAGGTCTCTCTGTGTAAGTTCAGTGATGGGTGTAGTCGGCATTATATTTCTGGGTGTATGAAGATTTGTGGAAGCAAAGAAAGTAGCCGAGTTTGAAACGTCCCTCTTTCTGCGTCTTTTCATTCGATTAAAAGTTTTGCTTTGTGCACCGCAGTCTCGGGCACTGGAAAAAAGAATCATTGGCCACTAGGTCTCTCCACCCCGACTTTACCAAGCGAGGACCACACAAAACAAACCCTAAGATAACTAACCAAAAACGTTAACGAGATCCTGCCCTCCGTAAAGATATTGTTTTCATACTTCTTAGAATTTCACTCTTGGAAGTAAAAAATAAAAAAGTGCCCAACTGAACGGGGAAGAAAAGAACGCCGTTCCTTTTTCCGTTTTAGTAAGAACGTAACGAGTACCCGTTCCAGTTCCACCGATGACAAGACGCAACGGCGGCGTTCCTTCGTTCCTCCTAAAAAGAACGCTTTCCGGGAACGCCGCTTCGTACAACACAAGCTCTCGGCAGCAGGCGGCGCGCCGTCAGGGAGCGCGGCGATGCTATTCGGTCACCCGCCCGCGATGCTATCTGTGTGACATCACCTCCCGTGACCAAGTTTACAGTGACATCGACCTCCCAACTTTGGGGAGGTCGATGCCCCAGCTAGCCAACGAGATGACACCGTCAAAGAAGAACACAAGTCTCATGTAAGCGCGCTAGACCACCCATCAGTTACTCAAGGCCGCTTTCAAGAAATCCGAGAAGCAACCGCAGGTGACGCACAACTGCAACTGCTGTGTCAGTATGCGCAGACTGCATGGCCAAAACAAAAAGACCAAGTGCCGCAGCATGGAAGGCCATTTTGGTAGTACCGAGAGGAAATCCACCAAGAAGACGGCCTTGCACTCCGATCCAACAAGCTCAATCATGCCTAGAACTACCAGACAAAAGATCCCCAACCTGCTGCGCGCAGCACACGCAGGCAAGGAGAAGTTGAAAAGAAGAGCTCGAAATCTTTTGTTTTGGTCCAGAAGCAACGCTGACATCAAGGGCGAGTCTGACAAGTGTAGAACATGTCAAAAGTACAAACCAAGGGATGTCAAGCTGCCACTCTTGAGTCATGTGGTGCCAACACTGCCTTGGCAGTATGTTGGTATGGATATCTTTACTCATGAAAGACGCGGGACTTCATAATAATGGCAATTTCTACTCATTTTACTTCGAGGTGGAAGAAATGAAACCACCCCAGCTTCAAAGTTTTGTTTTTGTATGAAAGTTTTCGCAACTTGCACGGACTCCCCTCGAAAATTTTAAGTGACGATGGTCCGCCGTTCCGGGAGCCATATGTTCAGCAGTTCCTGGAAAGCTTGGAGATTGAGCAAACAACTTCAGAAAGCCCGTTGCCATGCTCGATCAATAGGCATGGCCGAACGAGCCATGAGGCAGGCCAAACAATAGCTGAGAAAAAGTGCAGAACAGCTGGAAGAGTTTTACTATGCACTTCTTAAAGGGCGCAACACTCCACTCGACGAGGTCCTGCAATCACCAGCTACAAAAAGATGAGCCGACACACAAGAACATGGTTGCCCGCCAGGTCTGAAGATTACTTACCTAGCTGCTATCGTGCCGCCCAAAGCCGTCACACAGCGCCTCACAAAATAAGGCAAAAACACAAGGCTAGCTAGTGGCTGCGATAGGTCCCCACGAGCACCAGCAGATATTGAGCAAGGTTCTGAAACCATCATCTCCAACACCCTCCATCACACGTGGTCACCTGCTGTAGTAGTGGGCCATTCTAGAGCAAGGTCCTACAACATTCGGACCCCAGAAGGCCAAGTGCACCCAAGAGACGCCCTCGGTGGCTACACACACAGCAAGCAATGACCAAATTGAGTCTGAAACGCGCCCACTGCTTCAGAGAGGGACAAGAAATAGAAGGCCATCACGACGATATCGGGATGGCCACGATATTTTCACTCTCACACACGCACACACTCTAAACTTGCCGTTTCCGAGAAAGTAGTTGTGGCAGCTAATCAACGATGGCACCACCAGAGGAATTGAGAAGGTGCACAACGGGGGCGCCCGCAAATAAAAACATCCATCCCGAATCTCCATGCTGGCTGATGCGTGTTGCTTCGCACAACATCGACCTCCCAACTTTGCCCCCCTTTTCAAGGCGCGGGAAAGTCGTAGTAGTTCGACGTCAAAAGTTGATTAAGGAGTTTGCTGAACAACAAAATAGTTGGTACAACAAGAGAGCTAATATAATAAAATCATTATTTCGTAAAAGTTAATTTCGAGGAAGTCTCTTTTCCTTAGCTACTCGCACAAAGATGCCGCTGTCCCTTCAAGCGCGACAAACAACGACGCGCGCATGTCGCACTCCCGAGAAAGGCATACATATACGCGAGAGAAAATCAGAGCGCGCTGCTAGACAGTCCGACAAAGAATTAAGGCTCGTTACGCGAGAAATTAACGAACCACCACCGCCCCCTCATGGAAAAGAAAAGAGAACAAAAAAAGAGGCAAAACTAGCGAGAAACGCGGGAAGAACAGCAACCGAGGTGAAAGAAGGAAAATAGAGAGCCGGAGAACTTCTTTCTTTTGCGCCGGGCGCGCAAAGGGGGCGAGCGGCGGCGCAGGGACTACTTTTAATTGAGTTGCTCCGCGCGTGCCTTAATTCCTTCGCTGCACTTCCCCTATTCTCTCCCGTCCTCATTTCTTCCCGAGGTTGCGCGACCCGGTAATGAAGGCGTAACATAAAAAAAGGCAAGAAAAAAATGGCAGAAACAAAGAGGGTGAAGGGGGACATTGAGCACGCACGCGTGCTCAAAGAAACTAGCGGCAATCACTGCAATGTGTCGCTCTTGCTGCTGCGTCCGTGGATCAAAGGGAAAAGGGGAAACGGCAACTTTTTCGTGTCCCCCAGTTTCCCCTCTCCTCTTTTATTTGTTTCGTTAAACGCTCTACTACTCTAACTCTTCTTCTTTTTTTTCTTTTTCAACACAAAGTGAGGCACACAAACTATTATTTAAAGAAAAAGAAAAAGTGACTCTTCCCTCCGTTTCTCTCAACTTTAAAATTTAAAAAGGAAGGAAAAAAAAGGTAAACCAACAAGCGCCTTCCAAAACGCTTGCCTTTGTCTAGAAAACTTTGTTGTTGCCGCTACCGCTACCGCCTTCATTCTTATACTTCCCGCTAAACAAACTAAAACCAAAGACAGATAAAATAAAAACGGGAAATAATTTACACAAAAATCAACTTTGGGGGAGAACCGAGGACGTTTAAACATTCCGTTTACACTCTTTATTTAGAGGATAAAAATAAAATAAGCTAAAAATGCTAGCACCACTTAAACTCTTCTCCCCTCTTCAAATCGCAGCAGTTAATCGCATCAGCAATGCTCCAGTGACACCGTGCGTACACTCATTGGCCGGGTTTCCTCCCATCCCCAATCTTCAGATATCCGTGGAGCGTTCCTTTTTGCAAGAAACGAAGAAAAAAAAATCTAAAACCCAGTAAACGCAACCATCCCTCGATTGCTCCCCACTTCGCGGCGTTTGTTGTTCTAGGCCGATACCAAAATAACTCCGTCCCTCCCGTTCTTCTAAAAAGAGCCGACAAGGGAAGGAAGCAGAGCGGAGCTGACGTCGTCGCTCCCTGCCTTTCCCTGATTTTTCCCCAATTTATTCGCCCGCAGCAGTTTTACATCCTTAAACGAGTCTCTTCCTTTCCCTTTCTTTCCTCCCGACGTTAATTAAAGGCGTCCTTTCTTCTCCGCCGTCTGGCGCCGCACTTAGCGTGACTTTGCGCAACGCCGAAGAAGACGCAGGAATTACCGAGGGAGGGAGAAAGCGCTAAAGGGGATTGCGCGTCCCCTCGAGAAAACCCACCGCAAGAGGAATCCAAGCCCAAGTGCGCCTTTGATTCCACGCTAGAACAAGCAAACGGCGAAGCAGAAAGTAAGAGATAGCTCGAAATGATGTTTAACTTTCCGTTTTGCGTTGTACGATTCACGCAAAAGTTTACCGCCGCACGCACTGTGCACTTTAAAGCCACAGTCAGGCTGCCCGTATACAGTCTCGAGAAACACCAGCTGGAACACAGTACTTGCCCTTTTTCTATATAACTACAGCCTCAAAAACCCCTATAATCTCTCGATTTCTCGAAGAGTTGAGAGACTGGAACCTAACTTTCGAGTTCCGGCCTAGATCAGAACGTCCTTGAATGACACATAGGTGATCCGATAAGCATGACGGGCTGTTTCCTCTCATATATCTGACGACTGTACATCAACGGCACATTTCGTCGAGCTTCCCGACCTCGCTGCGGTTATTCATGTCGCGTTTGACACCCGGTGTCCCCAATTTCGTGGCTCCGAAGACTGCCGACATTTCAGCGAATGATGAGTATAACAGTGCCTAAAAGAGCGTACGACCGTTAAGTTAGTTCATAGTTTTACAACCACGAGACGGATGCTCGGTTATTTATCACCGCGTATCTGTCGTCGGAAATGAGACCGCGCGCTCCTAAATAAACTATCCGGCCCCACAAACACGCTAAGCGAAGCCGCCAACAAAGTAGAACCGTTACTCGTTTCTCATTGTCACCCGACGAAATATAACGGATACATTTTACGCGGGGTCATTTGCGAACCTATCTACGTAGTAGCATATAAATAGCGGTCGTATATATATATATATATATATATATATATATATATATATATATATATATATATATGGCTGCTCTGCTCCTTTTGTCCTTGCTTTCTTATGTATATATACTGCGAAAAGTATACAGCTTCTCCACAACTCAGTGGCGCGGGCCAGTGCAACCTAGAACACAACAAGGCCTGGGCATGACGTCATCGTTCGTGGCTCCCCGACCAGCCCCAAGAAGCAAACGCGCCGAAGGTCGACGAGAGGACGCCGCAAAGCGGCAGACGCGTGCGTCTTGGCCTCACCGCGTGCCAGCGTCGCGTTTGTTGCGAGACGCTGCAAAACGCGCTGGCGGCGATGCTGACGCGAGCTATATAGGGATGGCTCTGCGTGGGTGCACTAGTGATGACGTATTGGGGGGAAAGGCCCAGGCCTTGTCTTTTTGGTGGTATTGTGCAGGCAGTGCCTCACGGAAAGGCAATCACACAGCTCAACAAGCACGAGATCTAAAGCGACCCTGACGAAGCGAAACTCGCAATAAGTCAACTCCTAAGCCCCCTCCTCCCTTCAACGTTCCCGCCCGATGTGGTACGACAAAAATGAAACAACGAAGCAGTCTTGATATTCCCCGAGTTTCTCTGCGGAACGAGGTTTTCACGCGTCCAGAGATAGGAAAGAAACATGGCGGCGGAGACAAGAATGGACGACTGCAATGCGCGGAAAAGGCAACCCCCCCCCCCCCCGCGGGACCGGCGACGACCAATCAAAACGAACGAAACCCGACCACGTGACTCGTCCGGCCACCAATCAACGGATCCTGAAATATCCGACGCTTGTACAGTCGAGCGCGCACCGAATTCGTTGGCGCCAGCGAGTCGCTGCCGTTGCCAAGTTCCGTGGTCCGTGCAAGAGTAATGGCCACGACAGGAGCATGCAAAGCGGTCCCAACTTCCACGCGCCGACGAAAAGCAGAAAGGCCGCGGTGCACGCTCAGAAGTGCAGGCCTAGCGGGACCGTCTCGGATATAGGCAACCTGCACTGCTCTTTGGTTTGGCGCTATCTAGCGACTCTGAAGCAAGAAACATTGGGTACGCCTGGGAGTGGCGGCTGCGTTGTTCAAACGTGAGCTATTATTCTGGTGGCGCCGCTTATACCCTAGTGTCTGAAGCAAGAAACGCTGGGTAGGCCAGGAAGCCGTGATCGCATAACGTGCAAGTACAGCGGAAGCTACGGCCCTGGCGAGCCAATCGGAACGCAACTACATATCACCGGAGCGCGCTCTTATGCTCCGAAGAAGTGAGCCAGTGACAAATGAGCCCTGTGCACGTACACAATTGGTTCTCACTTTCCCCCCAATTTCCTTCTACAACACCTACAGACGCACAAGCGAAGAAGTATCAGGTTTTTCGCTGCGCCATGCTCTAATGTGTATGCGTCGCGCTCGTATACGTACCGCAAATCGAAGCTGTCCGCACGCAATGTGGGGCTTATCGTTCACCCCATGCCAAGTTAAAACGAGACACGGTATAACCGTGGGGCTCGCACTCGCACTCGCACCGGTCGGCTATAGGGAACGTCACCTAAGAGCAGGCACGTATCCAGGGGAAGGGGGGGGGGGCATGCCCCCCCCCACCCGAAATCTCCCATTTTGCTGAGACCTTCTCTCCCCCTCCCCCTCATACAACATTTTGTCATAAGTGGGCCCCCCCCCCCCGAAACAAAATCCTGGCTACGTGCCTGCCTGAGAGCTGCGTATATACAAGGTTGTCAGGTCGGGGAGAGATGGCAGCCATCCGAGTGACGCCATTGTTTCTGTGGCGTGAACAAAACAACAGCCACAGTAGCGCATGCGTGGAGCCGCTCTGCGCATTGTTTTCAAAGCTATAGTGATCTTGATTGTTAAAGTTGAAATTGTGATTATTCCAATTCCTCTCGGGAGTGTGCGACAGCTGGGATAAGAGGCGCGGTCAAAGTCTGCATCCCACAGATGCTATAAAGGCAGAAACTCAGGGAGAGGAGCAGACGATAGCGCGCGGAGACCTCAGAACGCCAAGTAAGACCGGTTTTTAAGCCTCTTGCGACGGCGTAGGATCGGATGCGCTGCTGTGAGGCAGGTCCCACGCCGTCGCAAGAGGCTTAAACACCGGTCTTGTCTCTCTCGGTCTTACTTGGTCGCAAGTGTGCGAATGGCGCTTAAAGGCCGACCGACATGAAACATCGGTTTTCTGCAGGGAAGATAATCCTCATAGCGGTCCCCTCTCCCAAGCTGCGAGGGGAGCCAAGTAGGGGCAAGGTAAAAAGTGGAGAGGGTATAAGAAAGGAGGGGAGAAGCGACCTCGCGGTGCACAAGGTGCGTGGATGGAATTGACATTGATAGAGCGTGCCTTATTTGCGTCAGGGCCCTGTTCTCCCCAATTCAAATCGCCTCGTCAATTCATCGGTATATGAAGACCCCGGATGGGGAATGTGTCGATAATGAACGCTATGATTTGTTTTCCTTACGATTCTGTTTTCCTCTTGGCTGTTACGTCCTCTCGCAACAGTCGTGGTAAATGCCTGTCGATAACGTCCAAACGTGACAAGTTACGATAATTATTGGTACGTGCACGCGCGAGGTGACACTTTTTTCTTTCTCGAGTGATAAGTCACCACGTACTCAGTGAACGCTTGACTAACACAGCGACGGAGTCGTGTTCTGATCATCGACATCTTGTGTGCAATCGATGGCGATGGATATGCACGCAAACAAAGGCGAACAGTCCTACAACCAAATCGATCAAAACAAATAAAGAGAGAGAAGGAAATCGCGCGAATATTTTAAGATACAAATATCAAAATGAGAACAAGGGATTGAGGAAGTCTTCGTCCAACTGAAACAGAAAGATTCGTTGAATACACCCGATTAAAAACATTTTCTAAAAGTGATTATCACCAATTGGCAAAGAAAGAACGGGAGCGGCAGATCGCTATTGCGTTCAATGTCCCAAATTGCTAAACAAGAAGCTTTTTTTTCTGTCGTTATACAGAAATTTGAATTCCTCACCGTCGTAAGACGAGATCGCAAAGACGCAACATTAAACGTATATCAGCCAATTTTAAGTATAATCACCCTTGATTTCATTCACCGCCTAAAGCAAAAATCTCGACAAAAAAAAAGTAACAAACTTTATTGCTTTATAACTTGGCGATTGGCAAAGGCTTCTGCAACAACGAGCCAATCAGCACGTTGTAGTGAGGCACGTGACAACGTATCGACGGGGCTCCTGCGCTCTGAATGTCGAAGGCAGGGGCGGATCCAGAACTCTGTTTTGGGGGGGCGGAAAATTTTAAGGATATTATTCTACCATTCTTTCTTGTGCGAGGGGGGTCCACCCATGTCAAATTACCCTCCGAGAAGGGGAGAGGGAGGGTATTGACTTTGTTTGGGGGGGGGGGGGGGATCTGCCACTGGTCGAAGGGGTCGTAGCGTTCCCTCTATGCCGAGCTATGACCGTGAAACCAAGTAGAGTGGACTGAGAGAGTAACCCTCATTTCACAAATAAATACAAAAACTCCCAATGAATAAAAATAAGTAAAAAGAAAAAAACTAGATTCTATAGGCGTTGATGCGTGGATATGGGCCCGACTTTTATAATCCGCTAATCTTCCTCAGTTCGAAGCGGTTACGGCGGCACACATAAAAATTACAACGCCGTATCTGAAGCAAATTTTACGTTTGTCCCATAGTTACAAAACGGATGAGTTGCGTTGCATAACGCTCTCGCAACGTCGCAATGCCGCGACGCCTTTGATCCCAGTCAATTTCGAATGCCGTAATCTTAATTGCCCATTCTCGGTTTTGTTTCGCGCGATAATCTTCCCGTCGATAATATAACTAATGTAACTGGGCAAAGAAAAATAATCAGAACACGTAAAAAGAAAGACCAGATAAAAGTCGGTACTGGGCGCTTACGAAAACGCAATCGATTGGTCCTCGTAGAGGAAATTTCTGGAACGAGGGTTATACGACTCGGCCGACCGTTATCTCCGTGTTGCAATTGCAAATGCCGTAAAAATGACGCTAACCAAAAAAGAAAAAGAAGAAAGAAACAAGTTACACAGCTAAATTGAAGCCCTCAAACACTCGCAGTAATAAAACGAAGCGTGTCTGCCGGAGCATGCGCAATAGCGTGAAACAATCTTCTCTCGACGCTATGGCAACGTCAATACATCAACCGCGCATGTGATGGCTTCCCACCGACATCCTGGTGTTGCTCTTCCCCGTTCACGCATTGTAAGGTCACCCTATGGGTTTCGGAGCCTAGGCGACCAGGTTCTCATATATCTCGGATACTTGAGCTTGTTTGCGAGGTATTTTTCAGCCCCGAGTAAGCTGAAGGATATACGGTGAGCGAGTCTTGCAAAAAGCGTCTTTGACGTATTGGAACGTGAGGAGGGTCACGCCGATGAAAGGGCAACATAGAGAACGCCCAGGGAGCGCTTGATAATGAGCCAGCCAAGCGCATGCCGTCGTTGGCACAGATTAGTGGAAAACAAACACACGTGGGTGCATTCGGAGGGCAGAGCCTTGTATACATGGCTTGCATTGACGTCACGCCAGCCGCCATTGGTCCGAACCATGTTGCAGTGCCCGTACCTTCTGCGGCATACATTTGGCACCATCGAACCTGTTCTTCTCCGCAAGGGTTCCAAGAAGAATAAATTCGATTTTGCGAAATGTGTGCTGCAGAAGGTACAGGCACAGGAGCATGGTATATACGGAGCAATGACGGCTGGTACGGTGCCATACGACGTCACATGCAAGGCATGTATAGAGAAAGTGTGGTCAATGGTATAGGAGCAGGCAGAGCCAGAGCGTGCACCAGACGCAGAAAAGGGCTTGACACGTACGCTCTCTTGGCCAATCAGAAGCCGAAAATAATCTCCTAACGGTGATAGCGAGAAACAGTTTTAATAAGCGCGTAAGAGTTCAATGTAGTAACTCTTCATGGTTGAAAATATGGTGCACGTGATGTTTCGAATATGATCGTGCAAAAAGATGTAAGAATCGAATGTGGCGCTCGAACTCTGTTTTGCTCGGACGGCAGATTCCCGGCCCTCGGCGCCTGGCGTACGGACTGCGTCGATCGTTCTGCTAGATCTTTATTTCGCATGACCGGGACTGAGAAATCACGTGCACCATATTTTCAGTCACCGAGAGTTACTCCAACGCACTTATTCATTTTGTTTCTCACGACCACCGCCAGGATCATATTCGCGGCTTCTGGCTGGGCACATTCGAATTTGTGAAAACGCCCTGGAACACGCCCAGCCCGCTTTCGATCAACGGCGCCTCCTCATTTGCCTCGTATACTTCCCAATGTATGGCCAAATTCTCTCAATATATGACTCCGCTGACGGGTAAACGAACGCACGTGGTGCGCAGAAAGCAGACGAACAAACTTGCATGTCATATACGGCGAACGGGTTCCGTGGTGATTATGCGGAGCGCAAGTTCGTCTGCTTCTTCCCCAGGGGTTGGGATGACGTCAGAACGCCAAGCTCTTATTGGTGGATTAAAAAACAAAATAGTGGGTAGACCTCAACACATCTAGCATTGAGGTTTACCAGGGCCTACACACTATCTTTCCAATCGAAACAAATCAGAACTCGGTGTCGTTCTGACGTCACCGGAAAACCAGTGCAAGAAGCAGACGACTCGCTCTCTGCATAGACTTCATAACTCGCCGTGCGGCGAAAGATACAATACGTGGCAGTGAGCTCCAGTCCAGCCAGCGGTTCCCATCGCGACAGCAGCGGCACGCTGCGACGATTGGAGGTGCAAAGGCAAACAAACACATATGTTGCTGTTGTTGCAGCCACCGTGTTCGCCCGACGTGTCCAAGTAATTTGTTTTATTGTTTTCCGTACCAAATTGATTTTAATTCTGACGTCGACATAAAAGAATCCGAAATTAAAAGCGATCAATCTACGTAGCGTAGATTTAATGGTTTCGGGAGATCGTGGACACCAGATAATAATGTTCATCCGCAGATGCGTTCTTTTTATGCGTGTGTGTGTGTGTGTGTTTTGCCTACACACACATGTGTAAACACTCAGATAAATGCAATATACAGTGCTCTTATATACACTGAAGAAACACACAATCTCTGTGACAACATACGCTCACACACACAAGCATCCGTCTACGCGTCGTTGTCAATGTGCTTGAACCTGCAACGGTGTCTTTGGCATAAAGGAAAATAAGAAGATCCTGAGGAACAGAAAGAGATGAAAAAAGGCGGACCCTGGCAACAAACGAGGGAAGCGTGAAAGGAAAAGCCAGCACCAAATCGGCTCAACGTTCCGGTGACGTCCGGCCCTAATCTGCAAAGCGGGCCAGCGAGAGAGAAAGAAGGTGCCGAAAATCCTGGCCCGCCAAAACCGGCGGCCGACGTGAGCAGAAAGCCGACAAAGCGCATTACCCAGTGCCGGAGCGGACCAACTCCGCGACACACGGCCCCGCTGCAAAGAAGCTGCATCAAAGGATTGCCCGCGGAGAAGAACGGCTGTTCGCAGGTGCCTCCCTCCTTCCTTGGATCATATCATATAACGGCTTCACCCTCTCTGCACTTGCCCGAGAAGATCGCGGCGTTTCGTCAGCCTCGATTACGACCCGTTCATCCCTTACCTGTGTTGCAGCTACGCGTTCGCCGAACCAATCGACCGCATCCCTTTCACCACCTGATCCCGATCTCTGCACGTGGTTATGGGCGGGAGACGGCAATCACGTGGCCGAAGGTAGACGTGTGACAACTTCCATCGAGAACGTAGCGTCCACTGTGCTATCGGCTTAGGGGTGAACAGAGCACAGTTGATCGGCTAACGACGGCACACGAGGAGACGTTTCAAAGGAATGACGGTCGGCGTCTCATCAAAGCGAATTCTTATGCTATGAAGCAGGCGACACTCCTTCGATAACGGGACGGCTCCGTAAATACAGAAGCGAAAGAAGAGAAAAAACGTGCTCCCTGAGAAATGCGTGCGCAGGCATTTCATTTTCATATGTGTAGAGCAGGGGCTCTAAAACTCGTCAAACACAAAGTTGGGGCACAAGTTCACGGAGCGCATTGATTGGCCTATCACGACGGTGACTTCGCGCTTTTTTCGCCGACGTCCAATCGGCGCGCTCCGTGAACTTTCTGCTCCAACTTTGTGTTTGACGAGTTTAGGGCCCCTGGGGTCTCCAGACCTTTTTTGTGTAAAGGAATTCGTCACTGTCTTGAGAGACGGAAAATAAATAATGAAAAGAAACTAAATTATATAAGTATTTAATTACAAAACTCAAAGTTATAATATATTTTTTAATAAAGAATTTAAGGTGGCTGAGTAAATATACCTTCTTTTGAAATTCAATATTTAGATTATTGAGACATTATACAATAATTGGGACCCAGAAACTCACCGGGCAAATATCAAAGCGCATAGGAACTTTAGCATATTCACACAGGGCAGAACATTAACGAGAATGATAGAACTGATGCTGACAATATGCAGTAGATACGACGCACAACACTATGCACAACATACAGGGGAACGCAAAGGAAGTTTAACGTATGCAGTTACCCAGATATAAAACAGGGGGCTAAGAATGGTGATGCAGCAGCGGTGACAATGTCCAATGAATCATACAGGGTCCGAATACCCGCGTTGAACCGTTTCTTTTTCGGGCGCTTATTTTTGCGCCGGTAGCAGCGGGCCTGCTTGCTGGGAGTGGGCCGCGCACCGGGCTTCAAGGGAAAGACAGGGATCAGCCACTGTCCGGTCTGAAGACCTCCGCGGGCCGGGGTTTGGAAAACCCCTGGTATAGAGCATTGTTAGCCGAATGTGAAATCTCCTTACGAAACGACCAATTCAACGACTGTTCAAACTATCAAGTTATTAACTGCCTAAAACGCAGAACAATGACGTGAAAAGGCGAGAAAAAAGTTCACTGAAAGTACCATCAATTAAGTATAAACCTCAGTGCATATCGAATACAGCACGATAACTCCCGTACAGCTACTTTGTTCTAGACAGCATAGGCGACCGATAACCTGCGCCAGTCCCGCAAAAAAGGTGAATGCGGAGAGACATGTTTATTATACAGAAAAAAATAAGAAAAAAAGTTCCCTTCCTGGACAAGTGTTAAGAAGCTTGCCGCTCAAGCTCGACAAAAAAATGCAGCACGCCATTTTGCATACATATACCTCAAATTGTTAGAAGACAAAAGCTGGATGGCACGATTCCCTCCAAAGCTAACCGCTAACCCGAAAAGAAGAGACATCTAAAACAGATACGAAAAGTAGTCTGTAAAATAAGCCTCTAAACCGAGAAATAAAAATAATGCAGAGAAACGTGAAGCTATGTACAAACGCTTTACGAAAACGAGCATCGAAAGCATTTTAAAATTCTGATACTTTCCACCGAACGCGTCCTCTTTCTGCATCTCGCATATGCGCGACTTTTGCGGCACAAAAAAGGACGAATGAAAGCGTGTGCGCATTCGTGACAATCTAGGAGACTACAAAGTGTTTCTGGAATTTTCATACCAGCAACCTCAAACACACGCTGAATCGAAAGCCATGGAAATAAAGAGAAGGACTACCTCACATATTTTGCCCCCCCCCTTTCCCTCCCACTTCACTCGAAAAACGCTCAACCAATATAAAAAGGCCATATAAAATTTAAAAGAAAAGTTAGAAAGCGTGTCTTGTCCCTTTCGATTTCATCGCACGGCACAACCGGTCAGCGCTTCACGCGCGCGACATCAAAAAGCGACAAACATCGACTCGCGCAAGCGAAAGAAGAAAAACAACGAGAAAAGAAACTTTCGCGCTAAAAACATACACAAACGTTCGCGCTAAAAACATACATAAACATACAGCATTTAGGATGCGCAAAGCAGTACTTTCAGTCACCCCTCCACCATCGTCGTCCCCGGCTCTGAACCGCAACGAAAAAAAAAAAAAAGAATCGTAAATCGCATTAGAAGGTGCTAAGGAACAAACAAAATGAACAAAACAATTTAAAGAAAAAATAAACGGACAGACAGACACGCGTATAGGTCGCACACCAAGATGGAAAATTCGCAACTATCAAGAGGACAGACAAGAGAGGTGCACCAGACGCACGTTGAGAACCATGAACCCTTTCCCTCTCTCCTCCTACCCCTCCTCCCCAATCTCCCAGCAGCCGCCCGGCTCCCGATATCCCGAACCAGAGCAACAACAATTGGATCCCCGAAATCAAATAAAGAAGAGACGCCGTAAAATCAAGAAAAAAAAAAAAAGGAAAAAAGAGAAAGACATGGTACAATTCAAATCGAAATGTATTATAAAAGAGCCACTGCCATAGGTTTCGGGGATTCAAACCCCCTTCTTTCCCCCCCTCTACTGCTCCCCTCCTCTTGTTATCTCCCTTGCCCCGTCTCCTGTGTCTACCCCCCCTCTTCCCCCCCCCTTTTTCCCCCCCAAAAAAAATTATTAAAAGAAAAAAAGTACCAAAAAGAAAGTTCGACAGTCATCCAACCAAGAGCTAGCGCGGCGTCCAGCCGCCAGGTGCAGATCCCGAGCAAAGATGAGAAGGGGGGAGGAGCCGCATTCGAGAGAGAGGAGGTGTACACAGGGAGGAAGAGAGAGAGAGCGGCCGAAGAGAGAAAGCCGGCCGCGCCGCGCCGTCCGCTCCCAAACGCAGATTCGTCGCGAACCATCACGGACGTGGAGAAGTGCTCCGTCGTGCTCGCATCCACTCTCTTCTCCATCCCGTGTCTCCCGGAAAACCCCGTGTGATCGTTTCGTCGGCGTCCTTAAGTGAACCCCGCGTTGCCACCCCTTCGATGATGGATATTTCAAAGTCCCACACAAGCCCGAGCCTTCTCTGATCGTCAGCACCCAGTTCACCTCGCTTTTGTTCCTTCTTCCGACGAAAACGATGCGGTGGTTCCTCGTGCCCGCGCCGACAGTTCTCTTGTGTCTGTGTCTCGGAGCAGTGCGCTGCGCATCGGATACCGGCGGCTCCGACCCTACGCTGGGACACGTGGTCCGCGAACTGCGGGCCGAACTCCAGGCGCTCCAGCGAGCGCGCGAACAGGACAGATTACTTCTCCGCAGGTTAGAAGAACGGCTGTCTTCGACGACTGCGACGACGACACCGTCGCCAACCGTCGCGGGTCCGGAGGCAACGCATCATCATCACGCTAAGAGGCACCACGAGGAACAGCGCGCCTTCGCGCGGTCCCTGCGCGCTTTGGAGCACGAGCGCGCCGCTCTGGACACCCTCGGCGAACAGCTCAGGCGGATGAAGCTCGACCTCGACCAGGTAGTGAAGGACCGGGAACGTCCGGTCGACGCCGAGGCGCTCCTCAGGGCTGACGTGGACAAGCTGCAGCTCCAGCTCGACTCGCTGAGGTCCGAGCAGTCCGACGAGGTGTCCAGGACCGCGGCTCGCGACCGGGCGCACCGGGCCTCGGTGGACTGGCTGAGGAGCACGATGGAAGAGCTCAAGACGGAGCTGGCCGAGCTCGCCAAGGACACCAACGTGACGGCGGCGCTGAGTATGAGCCGGGAGTTTGAGCGGAGGCTTCGACGTTGAGGGCCGACCTGTCCGAGCTCAGGAACGAGGTTCGGGCGCTGCGGGCGACGCAGCAGCAGCAGCAGGCCCGCGAGGCGCAGGCGACCGGGGAACGCGCCGAGCTTCGGGTGCTCCTTCAGAAGCAGTCGTCGCGCAGCGGGATCTTGCGCAGCAGGTGAGGGAGAACAACCGCTCGGTTTCTTTTGGCTCTGCTCCGTTTGAAACGGGGAGATCGTGCGCGCGCCTTTTTGGGAGCTCTTTTTGAGTTTGCCGGCCGGGCGCCCAGGTGGAACAGCTTCTTTGTGTTTGCCTTTGGGTGCTTTCTGTCGGTTTGCGTTACGCGATAAGACGGTTTGACGGGTCTGTTTTCTTTGGCAATACGACCGCAATGAACCGCAGCAGCGGCGGAGCTAGACATTTCTTTCGAGGGGGCTACGGTGCCTAGGATGACCATGGCTGAAACCCCATAAGCACTTCCTTTGGCTACGCCATTGAGCCGCAGCCTACCTTTTATGTCGCGGCACTAAAGCGGGTTATTTATCGCTATATTTCGATCAGAATACCGGCCCGTTGTTAACGTGTTTATTACGCATTTCGTTTATTTCCAACGGAGGGGGGGGGGGGGGAACGGCAGGTAACAAGGGAAGAATATAAAACAATGAATAGCAGTGAGAAACCTCAGTCAAACGGGTAAAATCCGAAACACGTCGACTCAAACTCTGAAAAGCCACAAAACTTAAAAAAAAAAAAAAGTTTGTGGCAAAACCAATTAAACACAGATGGGATGACGAGGTTCTTCTATTTCGTTTTTGGTGTGATCCAAGTCATCCAATATTCGGCCTTCTATCCACCAACCTGCCGTTGCCCGCCGCTGTTCTTTTCGAAATCATTATGGCCCAACGGTGCACACTCTTCAGCCGAGTCGTCTGTCTCCCCCGAACAAACCACGTCAATTTGTTTCCGCGTCTTCGTCGATTCCCCCGAAAGAAACCCCTC